>VNKC01004144.1:0-136433 GCA_008042775.1 Drosophila pectinifera | reverse complement strand
TTTAAGGCAATATTTGATTATTAAATAATTAAGATTTAAGCGGCGATTCGGAATATGAACGGCATTTGGCTGTCACTCCATTTTTGGCCAAGTTATGCTCTTCAGAAGACATCAAATGCGGATTTTTGGGTCCTTAAATCGGCATTTTTATATCCTAATTTTCGGTCAAATCATTTTTAAGGAAATATTTGATTAATTAATAATTAAGATTTAAGCGGCGATTCGGAATATGAACGGCATTTGGCTGTCACTCCATTTTTGGCCAAGTTATGCTCTTCAGAAGACATCAAATGCGGATTTTTGGGTCCTTAAATCGACATTTTTAAATCCTAATTTTCGGTCAAATCATTTTTAAGGCAATATTTGATTATTAAATAATTAAGATTTAAGCGGCGATTCGGAATATGAACGGCATTTGGCTGTCACTCCATTTTTGGCCAAGTTATGCTCTTCAGAAGACATCAAATGCGGATTTTTGGGTCCTTAAATCGGCATTTTTATATCCTAATTTTTGATCAAATCATTTTTAAGGCAATGCTTTATTATTAAATAATTAAGATTTTAGCGGCGATTCCGAATATAAACGGCATTTGACTGTCATTCTATTTTTGGCCAAGTTATGCTCTTCAGAAGACATCAAATGCGGATTTTAGGGTCCTAAAAAAATATAAATATCCATAACTTGGCCAAAACAGCCTTAATTTGGAATCGGAAAGCTTTTCTTTGTTAGATTTTATTTGCTTATTTAATCTGCATACCGACTTTAAGAATAAACAGAAATCAAATTTTATTCAATTTTTGACAATTTTAATGATGTAACCCCTTGCATTTTTTTGAAAAATCGACCAAAAATTTTTTACTTTAATATTTAAATATTTTATTATTACAAAATTAAGATTTTAGCGGCGATTCCGAATATGAACGGCATTTGGCTGTCATTCCATTTTTGTTCAATTTATGCGCTCCAGAAGACCTTAAGTATGCGTATATTTGGGTCCTTATTTTTGAGAATTTTAATGATGTAAGCCCTTATAAAATCTTGAAAAATCGACCAACAATTTTTTATTCTATATTTTGTTATTGAACAATTCAGATTTTAACGAGTTTCGAGCAATCCATTTACAAAGAAAAACTTCAATAATTCGACTTGTATTTAACGATGTTCTCTTTATTTTGCAGATATAAATAAATATATTGGTATTTAAAACTAATAACTTTTACAATCTGTTCTGTATTCCAATGTTTTCATTCGTTAACATTTGTGGGTACAACGCACTCGATTAGCTTTTGAGTCCTGCACTCCTTTGTTTAAATGCTATTAAACATAAATCCTCAAAAGAACTTGTCCCACTCTCCAATAAACTAAATATGTAAGTTCTGTTCTTGAGCCTAATCGATATTCTCCTCCTATTTCGTGATATTTTTGTTCTTCAAATTAAAAATTTGGAGAATCCTGACAACAGACTGCCTTGTGTTTCTAGAGTGTGTTCGCAAGTGTCTTAATAACATGTGTCTGGGGTGTTATGCTAATGCTGTGGCCTGTGTGATATCCACCAGTGCACTCTGCTAATCAGCAAACCATTGAAATGTGTGATTTACTGGATCTTGCGGCTGTCTCCATTAATGAATCTATTAATTAATACGCATATTTGCACACAATTGTTCAGTGTTCGTAAGTTTTGAGGTTTCGCGAGTGAAGGGCGCTCTGTTTCGAAGCTAAGCTTGATATATTCCGCTTAGCCAAACGAGCACCGACCCAGGATAGGACTAGAAAAATAATAGTTTCTCGCTGTTGAGTTTATATGAATCTCCATATGGCAGCGCACAAAGCACCGAAAGTAAGTATTTAATGATTTCAAGCGATAGCTATTTGAGTTACGAGCTTTGTGATTAAATATTGGGTAGGGCTGGGAGCACATCTCCATCGTGTGGAAAGCAAAAACGTAAACTACATACGCGTGTAAAAAAATATATGTACTTCTTTGCTTAACCACATTCAAGTTAGAGATTTCTCTAGCTTCGTTTTCCTATATACAAACTGGCGCACCTGCTTCGACTCTATACACAGATAATTATCCCAAGGAAATCATAAAATTAAATGTATGTATTCATGGTTTTGTTTTCGTTTAAGTGGTAATAAACACAGGAAAAATAAATACAAAATTGGCAAAGTGTTGTTTAAATTAAAAATAGCTGCTTTGGAACTCCGTTTTCGACGAACGAAAACAGCAAACTGACCATCGTTTCGGTTCTTCCTAAATTGCCGCCTCCAGTTGAAGCAAAAATAATAATAGTATGCGAAGTATCTTGATTAATAACTACTAAAGTTAAACATTTCTCTATATGTATTTACAAATCACAGCTACAAACACTAAAGCCTTCTCTTCCTTCCAGTGTTGCTTAAGGTGGCGATGACAGGCGCTTTGCGGGGCTTATACGGCTGGGCGGCAAAAAATAAAAATAAACGTACACACGATAACATTACATTTCGATACTTAACTCGATTCGCGTTGTGCTTAAATAAAAATGTAAATCTTCAACTTGCAAAAGGCATTCTTTCTCTTTACGTTTACAGTAAACTATAGTCCAGCGCAAGCGTAAGAATAAGGTTGTGAATGATCTCAGCTCTTATTTTTACAGCCAACCGCCCTTGCGGCCGAACAGCAAGGAACTAACCGAGCCCACAAACGCCTGTGTGATGGTCTGCGGCGCCGCCTCCTCCTCCGCTGCCTTGGCCTCGTTCTTGGTGCCTAACTTGCTGCTGCTGTCCGATACCTTTCCCAGATCTGGGCGCACTCGGCCGCCGCCTGATCCACCGCCAGCTATTGTGCCCAGGTCGGGCCTCTGGTTGGCCATGCCGTTCTTAAGCTGCCTGCGGGATTTCTGGCGCTGCATCTGCTTTACCCGCGTCTCGCTCGACGATACCTTTTCTACAGGTGTTGGTTGACTTTGTGCTATCGATGTGGTTGGTGTTGAACTCTTCGTCGGCTTGATTTTCATCATCAGGCCTTGATCGTCGCTATCATCACTGTTGTAAGCACTGGTGCTGCTGCAGCTGATCGTTGATTTTGCTCCGCTTCCTGCTGCTGCTGATGATGTTGATGGTGCTGCAGGTGTCGGTGACTTTAATCCTCGGTGCAGGACACCCTTAATTTGCGCTCGATCAAAGTGTATGTCGTCCACAATGCTGTTCGTGCTGGTGTGAAGACTCTGCAAACTGCCACTGCTGAGCGGCGAGCTGCTGCGGTTCGCAATTCCCGCGCCTACGCCACGCTGTGCGTGGATGATGTTTTCCAGTCCAATGCTCTCCACCTTCTCGATTAGGTTCAGCGATCGCAGGGCCCGCCTCTCCAGATGCGACAGCATGATCTTCTGCTGCTGCTGCTTGCTAAGGCTGCTCCGCTGCTTCTGCTGCTGCTGATCGCCGACGATCTTGCGGCGGATCAGATCCGCACCCGAAGAAAGCAGGCCGAAGAGGGGCTCGGGCGACTGGCACCTGGGTGGGGATCCCTCGGGGCTGTTGCACGGCGTCACTGTGGGGGAAAAGTTGGGACCGGCGGGCGTGTTAAGGGCACTGGGCGTCACAGCCTTGATTCCCCGCTCATTCAGCATTCCAGCAAGTCCGAGGTTCACTGAGAATGTGGAGCAGGAGTTCTTCCGTGAGAGTCCAGCACGAGGCGTGGCGGGACAACTGAAAAGATTTAGATGTATATAGACGTCCGTAAAACATAGGTTCAGAATCTAGCTTTCGCCTTACCTGGGCTGTCTTGATGTTGACGTGGAGGCCATGCGCGAGGACATTTGCGACTGGGAGAGGAACGACATATCATTAACAAAGCCATCGTCCGGATGCATAACCATGCTTGTGGTATAGGTGAAGGTGCAGCCAGGTGCTTCGAACTGCTTGCCGGGCAAATCATCGCTGATATCCTCCTCGACGTCCGACAGCGTGTAAATTTGCATGCCCAGGTCATCTAGTCCTCGACCGCCACGGATCGTTACGCCGGGACGCTCGTCGAGCAGGCCACTTAGCGTGGGCGTGGCCAGGCGCGACCAATGGTGCAGGGTCTGCGATCCCTCCATTGGCTTGATGATCTGCAGCTTTTCGGGCAGGCGCCACTGGTGCGTCATAGAGGCGGACATGTGATTCGTGGATCCCGACATTCCCGACGAGCCCGTGGACATGATGCTGTCCGGCGTGCGTACGCCTAATGGGAGGCTCGCGTTGCGCTCGTGACCCGCTCCTTGAGCTGTCGGCTCATCGTAGTTGTAGGTGCCAGCCGGAGCATATGAGAGCATCGCACGGCGGGCCAAAACCTCTGCCGGCGTCAGTCGCTTCAGTGCCGCTTCCAACTCCTTGGCGCCGGGCGCTCCTGGCACACCAGAGGGCTGGGCTGGATAACCGTCATCAGACTGGGAGTTGAGACTCTCGCTGGATAGAGTTTTAACGCCCAGCGATTGATTGCTACCGCCGCGATAGTATGAGCCCGCTGGATACGCCATAGAAGCCATGCGCGGCCCCGAGGTGCTGCTCATCGACATGGCACCCAATTGGGTCATCGACACGTTGCCACTATCCATGTAGTTGCCGCTCTTGCCCGCACACCGCACAGTGTCAAACACCCGCTTGTACGGCGGCACATTGCCGGCTCCGGCGTAGATGCTGCCACCCATGTTGGAGGAGCTCATGCCGCCGGAAGGCAGCTGCATCATCATTCGACTGATACGATCGGCCGATCGCTGGCTATCCCCGGAGATGCCAGAGTCCAGGCTGTTCTCCGAGTACAGCGACGACTCCATCAGCTCACATTGCAGGGAATCTGGCTGGAAGAGGCCGCCGCCACCAGCTCCACTTGTGCCAAGGCCTCCCAGAAATGAGCTGCGTGCTTGCGGCTGCGATCGCTTGCGCTGCTGCTTCAGCTGATCCTGAGCAGAGTGTAGCAGGGCCAGCACTTCCTCGTACCGCTGCTTGAACTCCACCAGCTCCAGGGCCAGGGCGTTCTGGTTCTCCTTGGTCACGTGCAGCAGCGAAAGATGCTCGTCGTTGTCCTGAGTCAACTGGTGCAGACGCATCTCCGCCTCAGCCAGGCGAGCGGTCAGACTGACGATCTGCTCGTGCTGCAGTCGATTCTCCTCGCGCTGCCGCTCCAGATCCAAGCTGATGTTGTCAAACTGGGAATTGGCATCGTGCAGCTGGGCACCGATGTCCGCCATTAGCTGGCGCTCGTGCTCCTCCACCTCGTCGGTTTTGTGGGCCAGTTGTGTAGCCTCGCTCTTCAGCGATTTGTTCTCGTCGAGCAGTGTGTTCACCTTGCGCTGCAGCAGATCCAGGGTAATTGACTTGGACATTGTGGGCGTATCTGCGAATAGAAAGTTTGGAATATAAAATAATCCTCTTGAGTTGAGAAAGGAGTCTGTATTATTAAAGTCTGCATCCTAGAGTTAATTTCTCAATATTAAGCTAACTTTGAACAAACATATTAACTGCAATTTAGTGGAAAATGGGTTTCTGACAGTTGTTCAAGTATTTGTCGGTAATTTGAAAAAGAAATGCACTGGGGGCCAAAGCCCCGACTCTGACAACGTTCCTACACAAAGCACCAGTGCGGTTAAATTGTAATATTGTGGCTAAATCTAGCCTTTCTCAGAAGTAAAATGGCTATTTTTAGTCATAGCTAGTATTGAAACTGTTACATATAATGTAAACTATGTTTTATCATATCTAGACACATTTTTCTATTTCTTACACACACAAAACCAGTGAAGTAATGACTCAATTTAGATAAAGAAGACCGTCTTCAGTGATTTTATCAATGCAACTCTGGTGCTGCGCTTTACAGCACATTTGATGAACTTTACAGTCCCTGTTGACATTGAAAAGCCTTCCCTACACCACAGATTAAATTGCAAACGAGGTAATTCAACTTCCAAGGATTTTTTTTGATTCACTATAAGCCTACAAAATTCAATAAACACTCACCAGCATCCGTGCCATCGTCCGCATCATTGGTCAGCACCGAGATGAGCTCGTTCTTCTTGTGCAGCTCATGGACCAGCTGGGCGCGATCGTCATTAGACGATTTGAGATCGGCTTCCAGGTCCGTGACCCTAGCCTCGAGGGCATTGTTCTGGGTGAGCAGCTCCTTACCGATCTGGACAGTCAGCTCCAGGTCCTTCTCCTTCTCCTCCAGCAGTCGCGTCACGGCCTCAATGTCATCGTATGCGCGAGTCATCTGGCTAACGCGGTTTCCGCATAGAACTAAAAAAAATATATAAGAAGCAAAATATTGTTGTTATATCTTGTGGGAAATGTATCTTTAGACTGTTTTCATAATAAAACTGGTAGCTGTTTTCAGGTTTGACCAATTTGACAGTGTTTGAAAGTTTAAGAAAAGGAAATATATATCTGATATATAGTGTGAAGGGGAAGGCTAGGAAATATTACAGCATTTGAAACGTTATCATAACTGTAATAATAGTTAATATATTTAATAGATTTTAAACTATTTTTCGCTTAAGAGAAAACTAATACAGTGAGTACCCCTGGTTCACTAATTCGACCCTGCACTGTGCGTCACGTTGACAACTTTATTACAAAGAGGACGGGACTACAGTTAACTTTAACCACCTTCCATTAGCAGTTGCTCGTTGTGCTGATCTCCCGTTAACAGAGACTCCGCTGATTCTGCTATGTTACCGCTGCCCAAGGAGAGTTCATCCTCGTACTCAAGTTCATCGTCCGCGATGCAAAAGTCTTCGTCTAATTGCGACCAATTTTGGCATGCCTCAAAGGCAAAGTCTTCCAAGCAGGTTATCGGTGGTGCTGTTGTTGTGGTTGTGGGGGCAACTGCAGCATCCACAGCAGCAGGAATATTGCCATCTCGCTCCACTGCACTTGGTAAAAATCGATGCTGAGCAGCACTGCTGCCGGCAGCAGTCTCCCTCTCTCGCCACAGCTCCTTCTCCATCTCCATCTCCCCTTCGGCATTGTTTACGTGCGTCATTTTCCTTGCTCTTCTATTGCGAATTCTTTTCTTAGTCACAACACTATTGCGGCATTCTTGTCGTGATTTGAATTAAATTTAAATCGTTTCGATTGGCGAGGCGTCGTGTGCGATTTCCGTTCAAAGTAGTATTATGTAATTTTTAAGGCATTTTACAAATTCTGGCAAGGCACTTCTTTCGGTTTGTTTGCAGGCGGCAGCCGAAGGGTGGAAATGTTACTTTCCCACACTTTATCCGTTTCTGGCTCTGCTTTTTTTTTCTGCTCGCTGGTATCACATGACTTTGTAGATTTTCGCTGAATATTTACTTTCAAATGCCATGGTAGTCGTAAATGTAAACATTAAAACTAATTGTTAAATTAATGCGAATTGTCCAGAGTCACAAGAGAAAATGTGAGTAACTGTCTCGTCGCGCGCTCTCTCTCTCACTCTCTTGTTCCGTTTTTTCGCTCTCTGCCACCCACTATCCGTGGAGCATGCGCAATATCACTTTGCGCTCGTTAATTTATTTTAAAAGATTTCGCTTAGCCGAATAAAAATTGAAACCTCGCTCGACTGGTCAATGTTATCTTTTGTTTTTATTTTTAGCCATGAGCGCAGCTTGGAAACCACCCTCCCTTGCTCTTTGGCTCTCTTTCGCTGGAAGAGTGGAACTTCTTGCTCGGCCAAACGCACACACACAAATGGCAGCTGCGATGCTGGCTCCGACTGAGGAGGACCGGCAGCGAAGGAAAAACAACAGCAACTGCAGTGGCATTCAAAGTAAAAGGCGTTTTTCCCACAGACATTTCGAGTGAAAGGGAAATGGCAACGGTATTTGTGAATCTCTATCTCTCGGACAACAGTCACAAGACACAGCTATGTTTGTAGCTGGAAATTCTAGATAGATGGAAAATTTACGCATGCAAAAAGAATATAAACTCACATGCTCCGAATTATTCCGCTTATTTTTCTGCTAGTTTCGTTTCACTTCACTTCCCAATGGATAAGTCTATATAATAGCCGCAAGGCTGATCTCAAGGGTCCAAAGGTGAGAGACATTAACAACAGCGAAAAAACAACACAAACTTAAAACGCGAAAACTTCAAATCTAGGTGGGTAGAAGAAGAAACAAAAACTGCGCTCCAAACTCGTGACGGAGCACTCACACACGCATAAATCGTTACTGGACAAGGGGGTTTTCTTCTTCTTATGCCTTTTGCGTGTTTCTTAATTTATTCTTTAGTTCACTTTGCCAAAGTTTTCTCTTGCCCACTACAACTTCTATCACATGCACAACACAAATTTCAATTCTCTCTCCTTGACTTTGGCAATTTTCGCAAATTGTTTTACGGCTACTGTTTGAATTTTGCACAAATTGTGTAATTTACAGATTGCAGATACTGAGAATGACAGAAACGCGAGGCGTGGAAACCAAGACTGAATGAATTTTGTTTGTTGTATTGGAATCCACCACCATCCACAATGGGGAGAGAGCGAACGGGAGAACACAAGAGAGCAGTTCGGCAGTGAATGCTCTCGGTACAGTATTGCCAGCGTGAAAAAAGTCAAGAAGAGCCTCACAAGGGGTTCGAACTAATTCATACCTTACACTCGTTATTTAGTTTTAATGGTTTAAGGTCCTATTTTAAAATTTGTTAGTTAATCTATTATATATTATTTATGTTATCTATAATATCAATATTTACGGTGGAACTGTTTGCAAGCCAATTATCAAACATATATTATTTTCACAGGAAAGTATGTGTTTAAGTTTAAATAAAATTTTAACTGGAAAATGTTTAATAAAATTAAATAAAAAATTGGACCAGGAAGATTGAGATTGGATATGATCGCAAATTCCATTAAGAGAACGAATTTGAATTATTTATAAGTATATATACCTAATTTCGAATTAAGGAAGATCGAGATTAATACATTTTTAGCAAACAGTAAGAAAGTATGCATTAAATTCGCATAGTCTCCCTTTCTCTAAGTCTCTGTGTTACGAAAAGCCCTCGAATCTTCAGTTACAAATGAGACCGTTTGCCAATTGTTCTTTTTCTTTACCATATATCCGTATTTCCTATTTCGCAGGTAATAGACCAAACAAAAGAAAACTCCAACAAAAACCGGAAATATTTTCCGAATAATCCTAATCCCATTCATGGATAGGGCGCGAAAAACCACGCGGGTAATTTTCTGCGTACGAATCTGGGATAACTTCCAAGAACTATAGACCTCTCAGATATCATTTATCAGGTAGGAACGTCTAAGATATACTGAGATGGGACGGGATGCTAGGTACGATTCTTTCGGACAGAACATATAAAGGTTCGACCTAGAGTTTGTGAAACTAAAAACTAATGGCCCAATTAATGATTTACAACTCGATCCAGCTTGCCATAAATGTTTTTGGAAGACTCATTTACTTCATTTCGGTGGTTTTGACATCATTTATAGACCTGATATAAGATTGCACAGCTCTATTTGTTCTTGAGATTATTATGGCCTATATAATTTTTGTAAATGTTTACCTGTTAAAAATATAGGAACTCCCAGGGAAAGAATTTTCATGAAAAGTTTTTATACCTCTGTATCATTGCTATATTATATTAACTGAAGGGTTCCATTATATTGTATCTTAAAATTAAAATTTTCCTAGTTATTCATAAAGCTAAAATATAAGTCATTGTGCCTTAGTATAACTTGAGTTTTATAGCTTAAATTGTATCTTAAAATTAAGAATTTTCCTAGCTATCTATAAATCTAATATAGAAGCCTTTGTGCCTTAGTATAACTTGAGTTTTATAGCTCCAGACAATCGTAATTGCAAGTCATAAGACGTTACTTTAATGACTTTTTATATGTTTATTCATTTGCTGCTTATAAAACATCAATGATAATGATGATTTCCAGGCAAAAAAGGGTCATGTGCTTTTATCTGTGCTAATGGCAATTAATGACCAGAGCTTTTTCACGCCGGAATCAATTTGCAAAGATAGTGTATCTGGCGTACGAAAGATAAGCACCATGAAAAAGCTCCTCTCCACATTTGGAATCGAATTTAATACAGAATTGCGTTGATAAGCAGCGAAGAGGCCCTAGACATCAAGATCACGGGCGTGCCAGATGAGATCATGTGCCTTTCGCAACGAACTTAATAGTTTTTCTAATGAACTTGCTAAAAACCTAGACGATTATAGGAGAGTAAAATAGCCACCATAAGTTGTGCAAATATCAACATTGGCAGCCGAGACTCTAATGACAAGTCCCCGCACGATCAATATATCGAAAAACAAATACAAAGTCCGCCGGACACACTCATGAAAGTAAATATATAGTATTTATGGAGAAATGAAGAACCTGCCGAAAGCCTATATGTGCAAAAATGGCTGTCGTGTTTGTTCACACGTCGGCCACAATACAACAAACCAAATAAACGGGGAAAGCAACCATAAAGTCCATTAATTGGAAATACATTAAATCGGTAGATAAGATAGGGCTCAACAACTTAAGACCAGCGCCTAGTGCAGGCTGCACTTTAGCGATAAGTTAAGGAATATAATATAATAAGTCGAAATACTGCCTATAGCAGGGGAACTTGGCCCTGAACCAGAGGAAGGTGAGGCCATAAAACGAAAATACTTTAATAACAATGATTAATCTATCATGTTTATTTTGGATCCAGATATTTTGATCAAGGTACTTGGACACTTCTTCTAGTTTCTAGATAGTTTTCTAGAACAAGATTGATTTTGTCAGTACATTTTGAAGCCCCCTTTACTCGTATTGTTACAGAATCAGCTATCAAATCCCCACAATTGCAGATAGCAGCGATTATCACAAACTCAATTATCCACTAGAGTTTTTACTTGTACCTATTATACAGTGAAGAGCTATAATGGCACACCTGCAATTACCCATGCGGTTCCGGGAAAGAGCCAGTCCCATTAGCAAATCGATGGGTGAGTAACATCTGATGGATGATCAAGCCGCGATCTTGTTCTTACCTTTGTTAGTCAGCAGGCTGCGGACAACCTTCAGGCAGTTCTTGCCATCGACATTCTTGGAGGCATAGTACATGAGCTCCCAGGAGCTGGCCGCCTGCAGCAGCTCCGCTGGCAGCTCGAAGGCGGGTGCCTCCAGAGGACCAGTGATGGGACTGGGAACCGGAGTGCCAGGAATGCTGGACTCCGCACCCGCCTTTCGCTCCCCCTTCGAGGCGAAGTCGTGGAGCAGGGCCAGCAAAGGTGCTGAGACGCCCAGCGGTGGATCCGTGGACTTTGGCCTGGACTTCATCTGCTTCACTATGCACCGCATGCGATCCACAGCCTCCAGTTCGAGCTCCAGGCGCGTGGGCGGTGGCTCGATCCCGTTGACAATGGCCGACATCGAGGAGCAGGAGCTGGAGATGCTGTCGAAGTCGCTGCCAGCTCCGCTGGGCTGCTGCTGCTTCTCCACAGAGCGCTGGTCCAGGTGCTGGCCCAGCAGCTTGATGGTGTTCTCGAAGTGCTTGCTGGCATTGGAGGGCTGGCTGGTGATTAGGGTGACGCCGCCGAGGGACTCCTCCGAGGCGGCGGACCCCAGGGAGCTGCTCGACTTGCTCGAGACGAGCGAGGTCGCCGAACTGCCGGCATCCACGTCCAAGTTGAAGGTGCTATTAAGCTGGACGCCATGCTCGAAGTCTTGCCCATAATCGTCCGCTTCTTGCTCGGTTATTATGGGCAGGGAGTCCAGCTTCCGAGCGGTATACAGGTGAAGCAGGTGTGTCTGCTTCGGTTCTTGCTGATTGCTTTTTTCACTTCCCAGTACATTGTTGAGTAGTGGCATTTTGGTCTAAGTGCATTGTTTGTTTTTCAGTTCCTTAACGCGAACTTCCTCTCTGGTATTTCAACGAACACACACGAAAGATTTAATTTTAACTGAGAACTTATAGTTTAAGTTTGCTCTGCTTTTTCGGAGTTTGTTTTTAATGCCTATAATGAGCGATTGAGTGTGTAGAGTGAGTGTGGGAGTGAGTGTTGCCCACAATGCTTTTACTTAGTGCGCATTTGGAGCAGATTTTCATTAAGTTCCCGACCACCGATAACGGGCTGCCGGAGATCTTTATCTTTACGACCGGAATTGCAATAATCGATGGGCTATTTTGGCCCGACTCTTGGACTAACTAACTGCGAACTCCATCTCGATTATGAAGCAAGACTTCCCATCTCCGGAAGGTTCCCAAAAAGCATAACAACAATGGCAAATTGCAAAGGCATATAAATCTCTAAATTTACATACAATGCAAGTCAAAAAATAAATCACAAATATTTCAAAACTCCAACCTCACGCCGCAACGCCCAAGAGAAGAGTGGACAGATTGTGGGTATAGTGAAAATTTAGTGGCTGCCTTTAACTAGAGGAGGGGAAAGAAAAGCTGGGCGCAAACGAGTTTGTAAATCTGTGAGATGCGTTCGAGACGTTCTCCTACATGGCCAAGACCACGTAGGTCGATGGAAACCAAAGCAGGTAGCTGGCGTGGGTTGCCCAGAATGCTGCTGCCCAGTTGAGGTGGGAAATGGTGCACATCCCGATGCTCTGGGCGGGCACTATTTGCGGGCCAGCCTGGTCCATTCACGCTCTCGATGGCCATTCGATCATAATTTATATGGCCGGCTGGCGAAGTGAAAGAAAACAGCAGAGCTGAGACCCAGCAGAGATAACTGCTGCGCTAGATACAAGATACTAACGGTTGTGCCAAATGAACGGCCATCATGAGATGACCAACATAAACCTGGCCAAGCAAAAACTACGCCGGGGAGATGATTCAACCGATTTGATTTTGCATTTACATTTACTTCATTTTTTATGTCCCCCTGCAGTTGAGAGCGGTTATGAGCCCGGCTTAGAGGTTCATTGACATGCACAGGGCGTAGCTCACTCACTGTATATATTTATATGCATTTATGAGTCACGTTCCCCGACTGATTTATTCACGTTATCGCACAGATAAACCATATGGCATATGACAAAATGAGCTTCAAGAATAGCCAACTTGATTGGCTGATTGAAAAGTATGGAAAGAAAACAAATAACGACGATCGAGCGGGAATTCGGAATTCGGAAGCCGCAGGCAGGGTAATTATGTAAAGACAACTGAATAAATAACTGAGGGAAAAGCTGGCTAACATCCGAAAAGGCCAATCAATTCGTACACGCGAAAATGAAACGAAAATGGCAACAAGCAGTGGTAACATTAGACAAACTCTGCTGGCTTGTATTATTTTGTTCAGTTTTTTATGATGTATTTGGTTCACATAAACTTTCACAAATGCTGCTTGGTAATTAATTAGTGGCCAAAGTTTGGTGCATTTAAGTATATTTTTATGGCCAGTACAAGATGAGCACCTTTCCATCGAAACTGTCGGCCAGAAAAATGTATAAAAGATGCCAACTATTTTGAGATTACCTAACTCTGGAATGTAAAACCAAAAACGGAGATAAAGTGGTTTTTTCACGTGTACATAATCCCAAGTTTTGCATTTTGAAATAAGCTTTGTCATCAATCAATAACACACTGAAACCAAGCCATGTAGGTATGATTTAATTAATTGAATGATCCTGACCCTAAAACTGTATTCACCATTTAGTCTCCATATTAGGTGACATATTTTTACTTTTAAAAAGAAAATAAAATAAGATACAGTGTGCAAAAAAGTTATAAAAGCAATGAAGAAATTTGCATATGTTCAAAGGGTTCGAGACTCCACTAGTTATTTGAGCTAGATGGATATATAAGCAGGCAACTTTATTGACTAATAACTTCCATGTTTATCTTTCGATTATACTTGAATTTTCAGATATTTATTAAACATCTATTTACCTTTTCAGAATTCTAGGAGTTGAAGATCCCTATTTCTGCCTATTAAATAAATTCTCAGTTGGCACTAGTACAATATAAATTCCGTGTATAGAAATATCAAACTTATCCTATCGAAAGCCCACCAAATGGTCTCTGAGTGCATACTGAAATCTAAGAAATATGTGCAGCTTATCCTCGCTTTTCCCATTTTGTAATCGATAGTGTCAACGAACAGGGGCCAGCCAGTCAAGGAAGTTCGATGTCCGCTGTAATCGATACACCCAATTGAGTGATCGTTGTATCATGTGGCAATTAAGGAGGAAAATGCTTTGAGCCACATTTTACTGCACTAATTGTCGGCGGCAATGTGAATGTCCTACTCAATAGGCCACTGACACAGCAGAAGCCGAGCAAAAACAAAGTCGGGGAAAATAACACACAAATAATGTGCGGGACACCTCGCAGGTGTACGCTGTGACGCAATGGAAGTATGCCACGGCGAAGACAACACAAAATGTAAACCATCTCGGACAATTGTTTGCCGAAAAGGCGAGCAAAAAGCGGGCCTAATCCGCTTTCCCGGTCGTACATGACACCAATTGGGTGTGTGCCATTTAGTTTGCCGGAGCTTAGCACCAATGAAGCACCATTGTCGGCCGGGGCGATTACGACTGGCCAGGCCATTTGGCCATTTGGCGTGCCTCGTAGCTCACACGCAGGCCATGGCCCCGTACGGTTAATATTCTGCGGAGCCGCAGTGGAGCACTTGATGATGATGATGGGGCTGGTATCAGCAACGGAGCTCCCAGCTCCCAGCTAGCCACAGATAAACCGTTGATTGATGCGGAAGAGCCACTGGATGATAATGGTGATCGATCAAGAAGCCAAGTTAAAAGCGTACAGTGGCAGCTGGCACTGCAAGAGCTACCGCAATATTCCGTCATGTCTTGGGCTTTAATCTTGTTTTTTGTAAACGCTTTTTGCAGTAAGTAAACTTTTCTGTCATGACTCATAATTAGTAATCATTTGGGTGAAATAAATTGCAAAAATTAATTAAAGAGTATGACTTGGCAGCAACTAGGGGTTTTTATTATTAAAAAATATTTATGATCCCTTTAATAACAACTGATTAAATTGCTTTCTCCCATTAGTTGATCATTCATGTTTGTACTACAATAAATTTTGCAAACTTTTACTTATTAGTTTATTTCGAAAATAAAATATATATATAATGAGTCACATTTAAATGAAGTTTTTATTACTGAAGCAATAAATTTGAATTATATATTTATTGCTCTTATCTCTTATTGTTTCATATTAAATTTATGAACAGATGTAATAAAAATAGTACTGAAATAATTAAATTGTTAAGGGATTTCGGTAAGAAATTTAAAATTCTTTTATATTATTTTTATGACCAAATAGTCCTTCTAAGAAAATATTTAATATGAGTGGATTCTATTTAATTTTTTTTTTATATGGAAATAATCTAGCAAGTTGACTAAAATAGGGGTTTTATCCATAAAAGGATTATAATCTAATCAAAGCCAGCAAAAACCTCAATACTTCAAAATAAACTTAAAAATTTCCCCTTACACTTGACAACCCTAGCCGAAACGGGACCTTAACATTAGCCTTCTAACAATCAGCAGATTCTTATTATGCAGCGGTCACTGTAATCAGCCATAAACCGGCTGCACTCAACGAACTGGACGAATGGCATGCGTTTAACGGTAACTGGTAAAATTATCCAACACTCGCGCACTCACACACACTAGCAGGCGCGGCAAACAAACATCGGCAAACAGCTGCTTGGAGGGAGCGAGAGGGAGTGAGTGGGATAAGGTGGGGGAAACGAGACCGAATGCCGATCCAGACACGGAGACAAACTGAAAATTCCGATAGAGGGCCCTAGAACGCTCCTCTTATCAGCGAAAGCGACAGACGAAATGGAATAATGGAAAGAGCGGCGAATGGAAAACCGATTATGTAAAGACCCAAGCAGCACAAGTCAAGAAATACCCCAAAGACCCAAAGAAAGAACAAATTAATATGACAGAAAACAAGCCCTGCCCATGGCCTTACGCACACCAATGCCACAAATCCGCCCGCGCACTCACACACCCACCAATGGGGCGCGCTCCCTTTAAATGTTTACAAGACCAACAAATTTCCTCTTCATAATTCATGAACAAAAAAAATAAAGTTTAGCACACACAACTTAACTCACTCACTCACACACACACAACCGCTGTAGTTGTCCTAAAAATAAATTCAATTCCTATGACGGCACACGGAGCGCAAACACTTGGAGAAATTCCCAATGTTTCGCTTTGTTTTTGGCACACACACACGGCGTATGAGCAATGCATTAATATTTCTGCGTTTGTTAATGATTTTTCGCCGCTCTCATTCGGCGGCACACATATTTCGCCCGTGTATTTTTGGCAATTATGCCAGGCGCAGCAGCACACGCACAATTTCACTGCCAACAAAACACACACCTTCTCGCGGCTGTCTTGGGATTATTTCTGCAATTATTAAACGGGCGACCCGCTTACATTTTCGATTGGCGTTTTTGGCACTCGGTTTCGTATTTATTTCTCGGGGCGGCGGACGACGACGCGGCGCTAAGACATTTCAAATCCACACACAAGCACAGTCACAGGCACAAGCACGCGGCAGAGACGAAAAGCGAATTGACTGAGACAAGCCGGAGCCAGCGTTGCCAGACCGGGGTTGGCGTTGCTCCCCACTCAGCTGATCGGGGGCCGTGGCAAATGTGCGTGTGAATGGCTGGCAACAGCTGTCTGCGGTTGCTTCTCAACACTGGCCGCAGCAACAAGTATTGGCTTTGTGCGAAAGGGAAATTTGGGGAAATTATGAGCGCCAAATTCAAAACCTATAATATATTTACTATTTATAAACATTGTGGCTTATAGTAATAAGTACTATTATTGTAGTAACAGAATTAATGGGCCACAGTTAGTTCTATATATATTTTTACTTATTAGGGATTGTCAAAATGTATTTTTAATAAATAAATATTGCAGTACCTTGCCATTTGGCAATTTTCCTGAATTATTATTATTTAGGCGCCAAAATTGATTATAATTAAATTAATAGGGCAATAACCTTATAATATAAATTACAAACGATTTTTATACCTTTTTGCTTGGTTTATATATGCATAAATTCAAAAACAAAACACGCATACACACGAGTTTAGAATTCAAAGAAATTCTTCAAAAGAGAAAGTGAAATGTTATTTTTGGAATTTCTTCTCAAAGTTGTTCAAGATATCTTGACGATTTCCATAAAAATGTTTGGTTTCTTAAAATATATATTAAATTTTTGGAAAAACAAATTAGTTTTCCTTACATATTTTTAAAGAAATTCACGTCTCCATAGTAGACCCCTTTTTATCATAAATATTTCTTTAATTTCAAATAAAAACAAATCTAACGCATAAGCAATTATTCAAAAATTAAATAAACATTTGTAGATAAATCCCCCAAGCATAGAACAATCTAAGAGAACTCACAAAAGTGCTTATGAAATATTGACATAAATATTCAAACAAATGTCAGCCACGAAAAATAAGGCAAGATATATTTGCATGTGATACAAAAAGAATTTGGAGTGTATAGTATATGGGCAAATTATTTTTAAACTGCTTTCTGGCGTAGATAAAAGAAAATTGCGTTTCGCGTCAAAGTGAAAGTAGATAAACACTTCGAGGAATATTTAAAAACGCATAAAAGCACAAAAACAAGGTGACAAGTATGTGTTTTTCTGACAGTTGGAGATATAGCCAAACTGACCATTGAAAATGTACAGATACACACTTATTCATATAGAATTTAGTATACAAAGATTGTATAACCCACAGAATATGATTCAAAGGCTGGCCCGCGCAAGTTTCCGCTGATAAATTTGTATTAATTGAGCAATTTCATGGCAGCGCAGCGCGCTGACCAACAAGAGCCATAAAAACAAATATATTAGGAAATTCATATTTGGGGTTTGGTTTTCACTTCATAAAAGGCAAGCAAAGTACACAAGGTTTAGAATATTTCAACAGAGTTGTATAAGTTGGGCTTCGGCCCCGGATGCATAAATAATGAAGTATTCGAGGTGCCGCCCCATTTGCAAATACATAATTGATGTCAACTCAGTTTATCCCTATTCTTAGTACTGGCAAACAATTAATCAAAATGAAGTCACACACACAACTGAGTCACTTTCTAGTCAGCAAAAACAACAGCTTTTAACAGGGAAGTAAGGTGTTGTCTTCGATTTTGGTATTGAATCATGCTCTCAAAAGAGTTTCAGATTATAAATAATCAAGGTGAACTCACGGAAATAGTTGAGGCACTCTCGGACCTGCTCCTTGGTCAAACCCAGACCCTCGGGCGGAATGGGCAGCGCTGGGGCCGGCACGAACCAGTCCTCATTCGAATAGCCGGAGAAGTTTGTGAGGAAGTCGTTGCGCACCTTGTACTTGGGTATCTGCTCCTCCAGCAGCGAAAAGATCTCCACCTCGGGCAGGTTCTCGCTGCTGCACAGCTCTGCAATATATAAATAGAAACATTAGCATGACTGTGTTGATTAGGTCAGAATGCAGTTACAGTCAAGCCTCCTTAACTCCGACTATTTAAATTCATGATCATTTTTTCGGTTCTTTTTATACTATTAGCATTACTCTATTGGATTTTAAATACATTAACATGAGTAAGGAATAGAACGTAGTGTTTAGATATAGATAGCTCAATAGCTAAATAAACAAATAGATATTTAACTCCACGAAAAGCTATTTTTAGCCACAACAGAATAATTACTGGTGCGTTGCTTACATGACACGCAAATCAGGGCTTTGGGCACCATTGATTTAAATCAATAGCAAATATCTGTGGCACCAATGGATTTAAATCTTTAGGCAGTGGGTCGATAAGTATGCAATAAAAATTATATTCCGTAAAGTAAATGGAAATAGATTGCCTTTTGTAATGTGCAGTACTTTATATCATACTTTGGAGCAGCTTTCAATTTATTTTATATCCAATTTTTGTGTGCCTGAACGCTATAATATGACAACAGACTAATAAGAGCTAGAATATAAAATGTTATATATGCCAGAAAGTATGCTTTAGGTAACAATTATTCTAACCAATTTATATAAGTCAAAACCCTTAAAGATCCTGTGAGAAAAGTCCGAGTTGGGGAAGCTTGACTGGCACTCGCACTCACCTGTTAGGCAACTGGCATCACAGGTCTGGGGCTTTGGGGAAACCGTCGACTGCGTCTGCTGGAGGAGACGCTTCGATTGGAGGCGCGGCAGGTGCTTGCTGAGCGTCGCCTGGGCGGAGGGACTGAGCGGCTGAGGGCCGCCATTGGCCCCCAGAGTTGCAGATAGCATTAAATGGTGATCGCTCCTAGGTTCCAGTATTGTCTTGGATTGATACTCTATGGTTTCGGGGTGGGGGTTTGTCTCTTGTGGGCTCGGGACTCCTCTGCTCCGCGTCTGGTTAGTTGCTCAACTGAAAGAGAGAGAGGTGCGGACTTGTGTTAATTGTCTGGCAATCACATGAAACTAATAAGCCAGCTGCCAAGCGACTTTTCCACTCTATTTTCGCTGTTTGCCTTTCATGAGTATGGGAATGTATGAGTTCACTGCCAACAAACGATCGGGGGAACGAACGTACGCGGCTGTCGCTTATCTTACTGTTGATAAGGACGGCGGGGCAAACGAAGTGAATGATTATTAATACTATAAATATTAGCAAAACGTCAAAGGATTTTCGAATATTATTTATCAACTACTAAATTAGCAGTCGCAAAGACCCACACTCAGTGGCACCCAGGTGTGTAATGCCATCGGTTTTCCATGAAATTATGGAGAAGCCTCCACATAATGCAGTTTAATTAGCCCTCCTGGGGCTTAATTAGTGCACTAGTAACCGAAATTGGTCTAATCAAGTAATAATAATATCGAACCTGATATTTAATGAATTTACAAATTATATCTAACTTAAATATTTTTAAAAGCAGCTGGTCACATTATTGCCTTACAACATTAGTTCTTAATCTACTAAAATTAAAACCTTTCTGAGAAAAAAGTATAAATTCTGTCAATGTATTAAAGCAACATAAATTAATTTTAAACTATATTTAAGAAAATTAAAGCAAACATAAAGGGATAAAATCACTTACTAATAAGAATCATAAAGGTAAAAGGATCATTTTATTGCATACTTTTGAATGCTATTTAAATTAATTTCAAATTCATTTGCACACCTGATCAAATTTGCTTTAAACTAACTGTACTAGATCAAATTTATAATACAATTTTAAAAAATCGAACAACAAATTTAAATTGATTATTTTTAATAGCATTATAATCATCATAATCACTGATCACATATACAGTTTATTAAAGAAAAATCTAGCTAAAAATGTAACTGCATAATTAACTGGGACACCTGGTCACACTATCAGCTTAAGTAGCTTTCAACTAACAATTATTGAGGTGTGTGTTAAGCGTCGCGCAGGCGTCTACTGATTTTTCTCGCCCTCAAAACTGATTGATTGAGCGGAGGCTGTGAGCTTTGCCAAGTCATGACGCGGCGTTTCGAGGTCGGAACGGTGAGTACTCCTCTCAAAAGCAGAACCCAGAGCCGGAGAGCCAAAGAGATGGCCAAAATGAAGTGGAACAGATAGACTACGTGCCAAGAGGCGCGTTGCCTGCAATGGAAACAGCGGTGATAATAACCCGAAGCTTGTTCGCTGTTGGAGTGTAATTAGGCAATAAACACAGCGAATCGAAAAAGCGTGCAAGCGGAGACGGGGGCGAGGTGTGAATTGGAGTCTGCAATTTGCAACTCGGTGACGCACAAAGACCAATGGACTCCCGAAGCATGTGACGACGCTTTGGTTCGCGGGGTGTCCCAGCAAAAAGAAATCGCGATAATGCCGACCCAATGATAACACTGTTCAAATCAATGGCTTGCTTTTTTCGCCTATTTGCTGCATTTTGCATTGCATAACACATGGCAAATCGAAGCGCTGAGAGGTATTTACATATATAGCTTCGCGATGGCCAGAAATAACAACAAAAGAGAAGAAAATCGTGAATGGAAACCGGCGACGTAGGACGTAACGGTAATAGTCGGGCTGCTCTGTCGCTGCGCTGCAACTGAGCTGCCGTGACGCTGCCAACTCACGCACACACACTTAAGCCCTAGCACTCGCACTTTCACACTCACACAGGAAGCCGTTTTTCATTCCTTTTTCAAGCGTAAGGCGCGCAATTGTCAGGCAGAACGGGAAAACAACACTAGCGTGGATGGCATAATGCTCTAAAATTAATTTCGAAGCAAACGACAACCCTCAGACGCTTGCCAAAATCCGAACATTTGTTTAAGTTGCGTTGCTTTCGTTGTTGTTTTTTCCGCTGCTGCCACCGTTGTTTTGGCGTTGCTTTTGTTGTTCCTTTTGGGCTATTTTCACGCCGCCCAAACACACACATACACAGTCACACGCACTAGCGCTTGGACACTTCGTTCTCACTTATATAAGTTGCCAGTGGGGCAGGGTCATTAAACGGCTGCGACACCGTTGCAATGTTGTGTTTTTAAGGGCTTACACTGATTGATTTATCGCGGGCAGCATGAATCAGCTGGGCGTGCGGTTTGGGGGGAGGGGAATGATGATGCTGCTGTGTGGGGGAGGTCAAAAATGAGCACACACACAATCTTGCGTGGGCGCATCTGTGCGCCTGTGTGTGTGCGGAATTATAAAACACTGCTCTCGCACACTTCTCACATTTCATAATAGTTTCCCCTTCTCGGAAAAACTAACCTTAGCGCCAAGGCGTCCAATTATTGAATTTTCATTTCGGTTCTACGCTTTGCTTTGCTTGGCTTGGCCGCTGCTTTTGTTGCTTTAGTTGCCTTTGGTACCTACATTTGTTGTAGTTGTGCGCTTGTGTTTGCCATTTTTTCCTCGTTGTGCTGCTTTCACAAACACACACGCCACACGCCACACACACGGATGGGGGAACTCGGGGGTCACATGGAATTTTCTTCTACTCCGCACTGCACATCGCGCTCGTTAATGGTTGGTTAATGTTTGTAAATGTTTGGTTCAACTGATAAAATACACGGCGTGCCTCGTGTGCGTGTCCGATGTTGGGGAATTAAACTAATTTTATTTAACTAGATTTCGATTTGCAGCTGCCGAATTTCGTGCACGAAACAGAGCTGCTCGGCCAACTATCGGAATGTATCGAAAATACTGAATTCACGACGGTGCGGCGAGCGTTGGCAGCCCTGTTAATCGGCCTATCGTTATCGGCGCTTGAAATTCAATACTACTTTGGTTCGTTGTCTTTTTTTGTTTTATTTTTGATTCGATAGTCTTTTCTACAAAATATTTGTATAGTAAAACTAGGCTAGGCTGGGCTTAACAAATAGGTTTTTAATATTCAAAAAATCAAATTTTAAAATCATTTCCGTCCCAGCGCAGATCAACAATCGTTAATCGCGCCGTGTCCTCAAACTTTTTTTTTGGCGGTCAAACTAGCAAATTACAATTTTAAGCGTTAGTACTAAGTTATTTTCAATCGGCAATCGGAGCAGCATTTCAGGCGGGCTAAGGTGACATTATGTTAAATGGCTCCTACAAATATTCAAAAATATTAATTTTAATTATAGTTTCAGAGTTAAAATCCCAAATCAGAGCGGTTTGGCGGGTTAGGAATGCCTAATTTATATCATTTCATATATATATTTATACGTGTATTTAATAATTGTATTTTAATATGTGCCCCTAGTTTTCAGCTTGCGTCGAAAGTCTTTGAAAAAAATTGAAAAATCTGACCAAAAATGATTTGTGTAACGAATAATAACAATCCTCTCTTGCCCCCTGCACATCCGTAGTAGGTCCTCCCTCCGCATCCTCAATCGTCGGTATTCTTGCGCGTGGACGCAACCAGATTGACAGCGCTGATGGAGTCCGGAAACATGGAGTGGTAGTTAATTAGGGGCACGTACGCCGCCGTGATCACTCGTCCGGCAAACCAGCGTCCGTGCAAAGCGTTCACCGCCAGCACCGCCGTCGTTGTACCCGGGCACTTTACGTAGACGGTGCCCGTGGGCGAGGTGGTGTCCACGTGGATATGCAGCACACCGCCATGCTTGGCGCACTCCTCTAGCACATCGTCCCGGATCTCTACGTCCCAGGTGGGATTGGTTTCCGTTCGCGGATCAAACATATTGGACAATATGAAACACTGTGTGGCAATCGAAGGAGCGGCCTGCTGCTGCTGCACCGGCGCTGGCTGCGGAGCCGTGGCCAGCAGAGCATTGGCCGCCGCCTGGGGCACCGCCAGGCCTGCTCCCTCTGCTAGCTTGAACATCAGCTGCAGGCGTCCCGTGGCGCCAAGATCGATGCCAGTGCGGTCCATCTCGTCCGTATCCAGCGACGTTGTGTTCATGTCCAAACGCTCCGTCACGTTGCCTACCTTCATGAGGCGGCCAGCCAGCTCGAAGCCGTTCAGTTGTTCCAAAGCCTTTTTGGCATCGTCAGCGTTGTGATACTGTAAGGATTTGAAAAATGTCCATATTAAGACATTCTGAGGTATAAATTAAAGCTTAAGGACTAAAAACTCACCGTTATAAAGCCGTATCCCTTGGACCGGCCTGTCTCTGTGTCCATGATCAGTTGAATCGCATCAATCTTGCCGAATGGCTCGAATATACCCCTCAGCATGTCCTCGGTGATGTTGAAGTGCAATGATCCCACGTAGAGGCGCATGGGACCCGTGTGACTTTTCGGCTGGAATGCCGGTGCCGCGTTCTGGAGGCGATTCTTCTCCGCCTGCGTGTGTTGCACCATAATGGGCACGCCGAGCAGCCGCTGGCCGGACAGACCCAGGGCCAGGGCCACAGACTCGGGATCCTCGAATTCGATGTAGGCGATGCCCTTGAAACGCTTCGTCTTGTTGCACGTGATTAGGCGTACATCTCGCACCTTGCCGACGCTGGAGAAGAACTCCTCCAAGTCCCGGGCTCGCACTCGTTGCGACAGCTGAATGCAGAAGACGGTGCGGGCGTCGCGCTCCTCGGGACTGAGCTCGGTTGGCGGGGTTCGGTCGCCAGCTCCGTTCGGCGGTGAGCGGCGACGTGGAGAATTGCTGCCTCGACGACGGCTGCTAAAGGTGCGAGAAAAGGATTTATTAATGCCACCAATGCAAATATCTTTTTCAACTTACTTTCTATCTTTCGATCGGGAATGACTGCGCTTGCGTTCACGGACTGGAGTCAGCCTTTTGCGCTGCTGATCGCGAGACCTACTGCGTCGTCGTCTCTCCCGTGACCGGTCCCGCTGCTGACTTTTGCTGCCTCCACGACGATCTCGTGATGGTCGATCCCTTTCCCGATCGCCATGCCGCACTCGTCGATCATCAACGCCACCGCCACCGCCACCACGCTCATCCCGTGATCGACTCCGTCGGGGTCTCTCACGTTCACGCTCCCTCTCTCGGTCCCGATCTCTATCCCGATCGCCGCGGGATTTATTGTCACGGTTTCGATCGCGCTCTTTGTCCTTGTCCTTGTCCCGATGACTGCTGCGTTCACTGCCACGATCGCCGCGATCCCGACGAGATTTGCCATCACGCGAGCCGCTTCGACTCCTGGGAAAGGGAAATAATTATAAAACCATTATTAATCATATATATAAATTTACCCAATACCCTGATTTCTCTTAGGGTATATGTATTTAAAGCAGATGACTAAGATCTTCGGGCTTGCTTCCTGTCTAAACAAAACACTTTGTTTTCTTTGCGCTGGCCTTCGGATGAGTGTTCTCAATTAAGCTTTTCTTGATTCGCTCCTTTAATGACTAATTAAGGAGAGCATTGCGATTGAGCGATCGCACATGGAGTCACCTAAGTTTAAAACTACATGACAATACCAATGGAAATCTTTTAAACGATCCAATAAACGGTCAATGATAACGCTATAATAATATTATTATTAGGTTAGGAACCCTTTGTTTTATTCTTGGAAAATCTCATTGACGCAATTAAATCTAAAATTACTTTGACGAATGTGTTATTTATATTTATAAGTTATATAGATGAGTAATGTCTCGCGGTCGGCTGACTTAAAGATAAGTCAATTAACATAAATGAAGGTCTATTTGATTTGGTTTAATCTAGGCCACGTTAGGTTAACAATAAAGCTAGTGAAGATAGTGCTTACCGGGACCGCTTGCTTTGCTTTCTGTTTGAGCCTCCGCCGCCGCTGCCATTGCGCGCTCCGTTCTCGGGATGGTCGTCGTCGTGGCCTCCACCGCCGGGACTGCTGCCGCTGCGCTTGCGTCCACCACGTCCCCCGCTGCCCGCACTGACATTCTACACAGATAGGTTTGTTTTGTTTGTTTTTTTTTTGGATTTTGGATTGGGGTGTTCGGATTGGACGGGCGGAGGAGGAGAAGGAGGTGGTTTGGGTGGTTTAGGGGGCGCAAGCAATAATGTACATACAGATAATTGGATTATTTTTTTTTTTGTCGATTGGAATTCAGTTTTTGTGGTGGGGGTAGGAACACATAACGGGTGTTGGTTGATCGTTCGTTACGTTGTTGTCGTAGTTGATGTTGGTTGGTTGATTTTCGATTATATCATTTGAGTTTGTTATGATATATTATTTTTTCAGTTTCGTAAATATTTTTTTTGAATAAGAGAAAGCAAATCAAAGTAAATTAGTTAAATTTTTGGTATCTGCAAGTATATAAAATAGAAATGCTTAAGTCAACAATGATCATTTGTGGATCATTGCCGATTCACAGCAAGGTGGTAGTAATAGAGTAATAATAATAGAGATCTTATACGTAGTTTTTTTCGGTAAATATATATATATATATATTGTATATATGGCACACACACAGATGGTTCACGACGGCGAGAAATGTTGTCTCCACATGGGCAAATTTCTCATGCTCATTCTCATTCTCATTCTCATTGTCAATCAGTTCAGTTTTGGGGGAATGTTTAGCGCTGGCTAGTGGAGTGGAGTGGACTGGTTGATTGGTTCTCAAAAAGACGTCGTCTATATATATATAGGACATAGACATTATATAAGTAAATTTGTAGTGCTAGTTTAAGAATTGCTTATTACTTTTTCATGTTTTTTGTTCGTTTCAAATAGTTAGATTTAGCTTTTTGGGCTTTTTGTGTTGGTCATTGCTTATTTTGATTTCTGTTTATGGTAACTCTGTAATTTTTGGGCGAGACTTTCTCTCTTGTCTGTCTGTGAGTGAGAGTAGTAGTTGTGCTGCCTGCTGCCCCAGACAAGTTAGGAGGAGTTTATCTGAAATTTAGTGCACGTTCAGTTTCATTGGTTTACATAGAGAGCGGTAAATAAACGGATTTTCAATTGGAGTGTGTTCACAAAAAAACTCAAACATAAACAAATCATATTGAATACAAAATGCCTAGATATGTTTTGGTTTTTTTTTATTGTTTTTAATTTTGTAATTGGTTTTTTATTCTCAGCTTCTGTGGCACAATCAAACTTACCAAATGGTCTCCAGCTTTTTGTGTTTAGAATGACCAAAACAATCTCTAGCAACAATATTGAGCTTATACGATTCTCTGCAAAGACATTTCACCCTTAAGAATTATTCTAGCATTTTGGTTTGTTTATATTTTTTAAGGTGATTGTGTGTGGGTATTTTTTGTATTATCATTTTGTTCTTAGTGAGAGAGACAGCAGATAGGGAGAAATAAGAGCGTTCACAACTCAGGTATACGTAGGTATAGTGTCCTTCGCATTGGGATTTGTATATAGGCTGATCTTTAGTGCACTTTAACAAAAACTCGAATAATCCGGAAAATATTTTTTTTTACCCATTTTACAATCGGAAGCGATATTTTAATTTTTATTCTGATTAAAAGTTTTGCCAATTTATTTTTTTCAGTTTTCTGTAGCTCTGTAATTTTAGACCTTATTCTTATTCTTCTATTTATACCCTTGCAAGGAATTATCATTGAGATCAGAAGTGTGCATTGCAGTATAGCTTGTTTAGTGTCAGCAGACGAGTCGATCTAGCCAGTCCTTCTGTTGTGAGCTGTATAGATAAAAATTAATTTTTTTGCATAGAACCCACTTTTCTTATAATACTTGAAGATAGTGCAATAAATCTTTGGAAATCGGATTTCCTTGCTATTTTAAAATCACGTAGGTTTGATCAAAGATAACTTTATTTATTATCGAAACATAATTGTTTATTATAGAAAAAAATGGAACCACGTATATTTTTGCAAGGGTATACAAAAATCGGCTTTCCGAAGTTAGCTTCCTATCATCTTGTAAATGTATAATATTTATAAGGGATTTTTTATTTGGATTTTCTTTTTATAAAAAATAACAAACGCTCATCATGACCTGCGCTTTCTATATAAGAATCTTTTAAATAGATAAATAAAAGATCAAAGTAACAATGAGTATATCAAATAAAATAATAAATTCCTGGGTAGGCTTAAAGCAGGTAAAATTCAATTTTTAAATATATTCCGAAAATTACTCTTAAATATGAAATATATTCAATAAATGCTCTAGAACTTTCTAAAGATAACAAAATTGATTTTATTATTTTATTGCATAATTCTTTAATTTAATCATCATTAGTCATAACATTAGCTCTAAAAGAACACAATATCTTTCCGAGGAATCTGGAATTTCTTAATAGAACTATAACTCCATATTTTTCCCCTTCCCGCAACTGCCCGCCACTGTGCCCACCCTTTTTTGGGGGGACCCGACTGTTCCAAATGTCACAGAAAAAAATAAACAAGACAATCACACACACAGACAGAGATTCGCCCACATTGCAGCGTTTGGCGAAATCATTTTCTGTATTTCTGTATGCGCGCAGTCAGGTATGAAACAATATGAACAAAAAAATCACGCAGTGCAACGTTACGCCTGCCGATTTTTCCGAAATAACAACAAAATTAGGTTAAAAATCGATTTAAGACTGGCGGCCACTTAATATGCATCGAGTGCACATGTATGTATGTGTGACCGAGACGACGACGACGACTTACATACAAACACAAAATGCACGTACGAACGGCGCGCTTGTGGGTGTCTATGTGGAAAAGAAGTATACAAACAGACATATGAAGTAACTGTTTTTTTCGCAGCAAAGTAATCACATTTGTAGGTACAAACCAGTCGGTCTTAATTTAACGATATCGCTTGAAGGTGGGCATTCGAAACTTACGTTCTTCTGGTACGGCGCCTCAAGCATCGCCTCCACGTCAAAGTCCTCGGCCATGTTCAATTTCTTCGGTGTTCAGTTCTGTGCTCCTTCCGCTCTTTCCGCTGCTGGCGCGGGGTGCTGCGTGAAAAAAGTCACCCGCTCGGCGTCTGGCACGTTTGGAGAAATCAAAAGGTGGTGGAGATGCACAGCGCAATTCGCAGGACCACTTACGAACTTCTTTTGCGACTATTGCGTTTATTAAAGTACAATTTTCATGAATTTTCCACAAGATTTTTTTCCTCTAGCGTGGCTGCTTGTTTTTAGGCCTTTAGGGTTGTTGTCACAAATGTATCAATTTATCGGCCTATCGATATAGTCCCGCTCACGATAGCGGTACGGTATTTTATATCGGTAATAGGAAAGCACATACAAACATCGTTTAGTAAGTAGTGCCGAACTAAATACATCTATTCGGGAGAGAAGAGATATATCCTATATATTATTGATATATATTAACCTTAACATTTCACATCACAGTGCGATCTAGCATTTGTATTCAATATATAAATCTCAATATATATTATATATCGATATATATAGTCGGTGTAGTAGTGTGACCGCATTGCATTGGCATTCTCTCTATAAAACACAACGGTCGGACTTCATTCACAAATCCAATACCATCACAATAATCGAAAAACAGCAAAATTCTGTTGGTAAACATACGCAAAACGAGGTCTGGCAATTAATGCGTCAGCATGCAACCAGTTGCCTGCATCACCCCCGATATTCCGAGTTTGGTCAGCGCGCTTTAAATAAATGCGCGGCGGGTTACCAACGATTAAAGAGAATAGAGTAATTGGAGAGCGCTGCTGTTGAGTCATCAGCGAAATAGCCAAAAAAAAAAAACAAAGAACGGGAGCAGCAGCCTTGGGGGCGACCATAAGCACCACCGTCAGAGAGCCACAGGTGAGAGGCGAGTCTCCTGTCCGGATGGCGTAAGCCGATCCAAGGAACCACCCCATCATCGCACTTCGCACCATCGCACCAGCCAAACGGCATCGCAATCGTCGGCAGCAGCAGCAGACAACGTTACGCGTCGCTGACTAAGGTGTGTCTAAACTCCGAATTGGGACCAACTAACTTTCGCCTCCGTTTGCAGAGCACACAGCCACACACCCTTGCCGACGCCCAATCAATCTCTTTTTGGCTGCCAAAGCAATGGAGGACTATAAGTTCCTGTTCAAAATCGTCCTCGTGGGAAACGCTGGCGTTGGGAAGACCTGCCTAGTACGGCGCTTCACCCAGGGACTGTTTCCGCCCGGCCAGGGTGCCACCATCGGCGTGGACTTCATGATCAAGACCGTGGAGGTGGAGGGCGAGAAAATCAAGCTACAAATCTGGGACACGGCCGGACAGGAGCGCTTTCGATCGATAACGCAGAGTTACTACCGCTCAGCTCACGCGCTGATCCTGGTGTACGACATCAGTTGCCAACCCACGTTCGACTGCCTGCCTGATTGGCTGCGCGAGATTCAGGAGTATGCAAACTCCAAGGTGCTAAAGATACTCGTCGGCAATAAGACGGACCGCGATGATCGCGAGATACCCACCCAGATAGGCGAGGAATTCGCAAAGCAACACGACATGTACTTCCTGGAGACGTCTGCCAAGGAGGCGGAGAACGTGGAGCGGCTGTTCTACGAGATAGCCGCCGAGCTGATTGGCCAGGCGCGGAGCAAGGACGGCAGCAGTGCTGCCGCCGCGGCGGCCGCTCAGCGGCAGTCGGAGGGCAGCTCCATCGGCCTGGGGAGCTTCAGTGCCAAAGCAGCGCAGAGCAATTGCTGTGGCGGCCTTGCGGGCGGCGGCGGAGGTGGCAGCAGTGGCTCAAACACTAGTCATACGGGCTGAGGTGGACGCCAAACCAGAAACTGATCAGCTAATTTATACCTAGTTAAAGCTTAGTCGTGATATTTCATTGATCTTTGGAGAGACCATTACATTTTATTGTATTTTTTTTTATTCAATTGACTAACCAGCTCCCATATTCTAAGGACTTTCATCCAATGGCTTTACGGCTTTCGTTTGGGAAAGACTAACATCACAAACTACAATTTTATTGATTCCGGTTTGGAAACAGAGCTGATAGTTTAAGATCCACGCTTTTCTCAAAGTTAATCAATTGAATTCTTCGATTTCTGAATATCACGATGAAGATCCACTCCAAAAACTAGCTGTCAATGACTATATGGATGCTAATTATTTGTGTTACTGAACTCCATTGGATGTGTAGTCTCAATGCGGCTGATTTCTTTATTAAGTATTATAATTAAACGTATTGATACCAAGTGAGCATCACAGCTAATGCTTTGGATGAATTTATTATATTAATATGCAATGCACACAATTCTGTTTAATTCTAATTGTTTTTTCGTAAGAAGTATTGTACATTTTATACATTTGTACATTTTTTTTTGTGTACAACCTGCATATCGCGTATTTATTTTGCAATTACTTTAAAATATTTTTATATGATTAATGTGCAATCATTTATACAGCAAGTTTTAATGGTACTCGTACTAGTTTTTAAGGTGATTTTATGACATTCCAAAAATTAAACATGTAGTAGAAACTATGGGATAGCCCCAAAAACGAAAGCTAAATGAAAAACTAAAGAAAGAAATAAACTGATATTGTAATTTAGATGAATGAACAGTGATTATTTTATTTCATTTGATTTTGAATACATTTCTTGATGGATGGAAACAAATCACTTTGATAACAAATATTTAATTATCTAATTATCTACAGCCTCTCGTAAATACAAAGAACTCATACCATAAATTAGGCATTCAACAAATCATTCGCTAACTCGACACCGAAGAAAACCGCAGCAGTCGAGGGAAAGGCACGTAATAATATCGGGAGAATGCCCCGGAATAGAGCTTTCGGTCCCTCTGTGGCCATCAGGTCTCGGAAAACGCTTCGGATGCCGTGCTTGTAAGTGCCCTCAGGTGCTGCAATTTCAGTATATATTATTTATCACCTGCTATTTGCTAGTAACGAGTTGTCAAATGACTCACCTGACTGGAGGCGGCTTTTAAGTACGTCGAAGGGGACGGCCAAAGTCCAAAACACAATGCCCGCCGTTCCGCCAGATAAAATCGTTGATGTGGTGCTGATCTGTCCTGTCTTTGACTTTTGCCTGGCCAAATTCTGCAGGAACTCGTACGTCACAAAATAGAAGCCGGTGGGTGAATCTAGGAGTTCAATAGCTTGATTTTTTTCTGTTGCTCTTCAACTCTAAACTTAGTTACTTACCTCTCAGAATGCAGGCACAAGTTCCCTTGAACAGACTTCTAATTCCACCCTGTCTGTAGAGCTTCATCGCCGTGTCCATGGTGCCATTGTACAGCAACGGACCACTGGACACCGTTTGCGTCTGTAGCAACACCTTGATCCGATCGGTGGGGACTGTGACGAGGGCAGAGCAGACTCCGGCTAGGGCTCCGGCGGCAAAGATCTGCGGGTAGGTGAGCCTGATGTGTTCGTCTGTTTGGAACAGGCGTTTGCCCGCCGCGTACACGGCAAAGTCCACGGCGTAGATGGGCGTCACGCCAACCAGAGGAGCTGATATTCCCCTGTAGAAACCGCGGAATCCTTCCTGCCGAAACATCCGTACGGCGCAGTCCACTACGCCCTTGTATCGCGGTGGCTGTCCAGGCAATGGCATCGGCATGGTTTGGAGACGAACCTGGAGAAACGTGTGAATTAATCTCTGGAATTTCATGTAGGCTGCCCTCTCTTAGCTCACCTTAATTGTGTCCAGGGGATGACCGACGATCACATTGCACATGCCGCCAAAGCCACCGGCTATGAAGGACTTCACGGGATTGGCCTTTCTTTCCTTCGCTTGCATCTCCAACTCCGTCATGATGTGACTATTTCTATTTACGTAAACAAACTGGGAAACCCGTAAGCCTCTTAGCAACGGGCGCACGTGGGAGAAGATCGCAGACTCTTAGCTATGGCTACCGATTCGTTATCTGCTCGCTGCGCGGTTGCTGACCTATGCTAATGCTGTGTGTTTCCGCAGGGTGTGGGAGTGCTATTTCCATGATCAATAGGCAGTCTTATCTGCTTCGAATTTCATTTGATTCCGCCGAAATTGCAGTATAGCATGACCGCACCGACAACTGTAAAAAATACTAACCGGGCCAACAATAAATACCTAAAACTACCTTTTCAATCGCACGGAAGACCATTAGATTAAAAAATTAACTTTACTAGTTCTCTTGTCTTATAAATCTAAGTTGAAAATGTAATCTATATATTTACATTTTTCTTCTATGACTAAAAATAACATAATAATTTAATTCAAATATTTTGATATTCTTTTTTCCTCTTTGGAACAAGTTTAATTACATATGAAAGACACATAAACGGGTTAGCATAAATGAAAAAAACCACCTTAGTTATCTTTAGGTTTTACACCACTAGTTAGCCTTACGTTAAAAAAGGTTTTAATAATAATAATAATAAGTTTTAAGTTTAGGCTTTTCGAAATAACTACGGCAACATCCTACAATATAATAAGTTAATCTCACTGTCACAGTGACGTATTGCGGAGCGTTCATTATGCAGAAAATATTGAGTCAAATAAATTCCTTCAAAATATAAAGTAGGTATTGCTTAGTTAATCCGTTAAAAAAAAAATGAACCAAATTACTTGTATTTCTAATATCACTTTAAAAATAGCAACAGAGATATACGTAGAAATAAGTTAGCAGCACAGATAAAAACGGAACTTTTCAAATTTTGTGTTCGAGGCCAGAAACATTGCGAAAATACGTTTAATACCAAATTTTGATCGACATTCTCAGCGAGACGCGTGCGCGGCCACACAAAGACCCACCTATCGTTAATCGCAGCACTATTAGCAGATAAAAAGCAAAGAGACATGTTTAATCATTGAAATTAAATGCATAGCTATTATTGTTAGCAATAAACGGGTGCCCCCACACCTCTTGGTGACACGCATGTTGGCTGAAAGCCCGCAGCCGCTCAACCAGCAGCAGTGGAAAGCTGAAAACCTCGGCCAGCAGAGGAGCAAGAAGAAGCAACGCTGACAACAACAACAGCAACAACAAGGGCAATATAGCAGCAGGGCAAAATTGTTGCGTATTGTGTTTTTTCCAGCAGTGTCGGGGAGCGAATTTCGTGCAAATTGTGTGTGCCAATCATACGCCTAACTTATGTCTGATAAAAGTGCGAAGGAATCATGTATCAGTCGTAGTGCGAGCTGCAGCAGCAGGCGCAAAAGAAGGAAGTGAGCAAGGTGAGCAGAGGAGAGAGCGTAAAGCAACCAAGTATATATTCGAGCGCCCAGCACGCAACGTGTTCCGTGTTCAACGAATCGAGCTGTGCTATAAAATGTCCCATGGCGAGGATGTGCTAGACAACTGGGAGGAAATTGACGAGGCGGCGGTGAGTACTAGCTAACAGCTAGGAGCTCATTTCCACCTAAACATCCTACTAAATTCTACCTGTTTTCTACTACGCAGATCTCCTTAACCCTGCAAACTCAGCTGCAGCTGCAGACTAGCGAGGATCGTCCAGTTGGCAAGATGAAACTGCTCCAGCGCCCGCAGAGCCTCCTGGAGAGCAACAGCAGCGGCGGCAGCACTCCTTCACCCAGGCAGATAACCATTGCCAGGAAGCCTACGCCGCCGCAGCCAACGGAGGCGGATATACAGACCCCCCAACCCGTTATGATGGTGCTGCACAAGTCAACAAACGAGTATGATGCGGCCAGCTATGCCACGCCCACCACCAATCAGACGGTGAAGATTCTGCGGCGACCCGCCCAGGCGGAGGAGCGTCGCGACACGAACGGTATGCGGCCCAAGCAGCCGATCAAGACGCTCAAGCAGCGCGAGCAGGAGTACGCCGAGGCCAGGCTGCGTATTCTGGGTGCGGCCAAGAATCCAGAGGATGACAAACCGTTAGTACATTCCACTGGCAATCGGAACTTTTATAAACTGAGATAAATTTTCTTTTATTATGTGTAGAAATGGGGTTTTATATTCTAGTTTTTCTAACTTTATTCAAGTTTCAAGAGAAAATCTTAATAAGATTCTTTAACTGATTGTTGTAATTTCTATGTTTTAGAACCGCTCCTAGCACGCCAACTGCCAGTGGCAGCACAGCAGCGGCTGCTCCGCCCTCGGCACCGGCTGCCACTCAACCTTCGGCTACTGCCAGCAGCAACAACAATATCAATAACAACAATGGTAGCCATCCAGCGGCGGGAATGCATCGCTCCAGCTCGGCGCCGAAGATGTCCCAGGGGTCGGCCATGTATACTAACTACAACAGCTACTTCCAGGGGCCGCACAATCAGCCGGGTGTGAACTACTACTACGCCCATAATCCGCAGCAGCCGTCGCAGCAGCAGTCGCCATTTAATCAGCGTTTGCCGCCATATGGAGGCGGAGGACTGGGTGGCGTAGGGATGCAGGCCCAAGCGCAGCAGACCCAGACTTCGCCCAATCCGCAGCAGAGCTGGTCCCCGGTGGTGGGCGGTAGTGTGTCTGCTGCCCTGCTGCGCCAGCAGTCGCTGCAATCGCCTCAGCAACAGCAGCAGCTCGCTCAACATCCGCATCCGCATCCCTTTAACGACGTCCTGCGATTGCCTCGTGGGCCGAATGGCTCCATTGGCTTTCAGATGCGTCGGTAACAGACTGCAGCGATGAATTACGGCGGGCGCCACCATTTCAAGAGCTTCTTATATATTCATCTTGGCATGTTTCTCTATAAAACAACCAAAAATAGCATGAAACAATTCATTCTGAGATTTCTGTGTCGCTGAACATTGGATTCACATTCGATGTGGCGCATATTTGTTGCTTTATCCCACAAGCTACTACCCAAGCATCAACAACAACAATGTAAAACAAATTTTATGACGGACTATGGTAGATATTTTGTAAATTTACAACTCACACTACACAATTTTGTATAATGCATACTAATAAAACTAAAACCGTAATTTTAAATAGTGACAGAACAGAAACAGAGCCTTGGATTCGCTCTTATTTTCATTATTCATTTATTCATATATTTGCATATATTATTGTCGGGTGATTGTTTCTGCAGTGCAATGATCCCTTAATTTGCTGAGCCGAAGATGTGCTCTGGTTTATTATTAATCATGAGCTGTCGATGCGAACTCGCCTGGAATTTAACAAGAATTATTTAGTCATGATATGTACATACATAAATTATTCTTTAAATGTTAGTAGACATTTATTTATGAAAATAAGATCCATAGCATTGACCAGTGTGACCCTGACATCATTAATTCTAAAGGAGTCCAGAAAGCTTTTGAGAAATTCTGGGATAAGCTTAAGCGGAGCTTTTATCCACCGGCTGATCTCTTCAGCCGCTTGGAAGACGACCACTAATATTCCAGATTATTCCTATTTTAATTTATTTACTGATTCCTAATCAATGTAAGCTGCATTTACATGCAGTTGTTACAGTTACAGTCTCATTTACCCCCAGCGATCGTTGCTTTTCAGGGGTCCCAAAAGGCTATCGACGTGTTTTTGTTATTTATTTTCGCCAATCCTACGCTGGAAAACAACAAACAGAGTGGAAAAAAGTGCAGTCGAGACGGGCGGGGGCTCTTATCAGCCCACGAACGCGAACATAATCGGACGCTGACGTCGCTACGTCGCGTCGATGTCTACCTAGGCCTAGGCGATAGCTACCGCACATATGAAAATAAACTCCGCTCCGATTCCAGATCTCAGTTGAAAACGAGGCGTCGTGCGGTGCGGTTTATAACTGGATCCAGAAGATCGCGGGAAGTGGAACATAGGCGCAAACTTAGGGTTTAAAGCCCCTCTCTCAATCTAAAGCTCCCTCGCTCGCTCTATTCCCGTGTGTATCGCGTGTGCGCTCTCTCTCTCTCTCCCTCTTGTTTGCCAGCTTAACACGTGGGCGAGCGTCAAAAAAGCGATATTATTGCTGTGGAAACGTGATTAGTTCTGGTTGTTGTTTTCCATCCAAAATATGTCGAAAAGCGTTCTAGTAATCGGCAGCGGGGGTCGGGAGCACGCCATTTGCTGGAAGCTCTCTCAATCGCCGAAAATCTCTACCATCTACGCCCTGCCCGGCAGCTATGGCATCCAGCAGGTGGACAAATGCCAGAATCTGGACGCCAAGGCCCTGGATCCAAAGGATTTCGAGGTGGGTTGTTGTCCCGTCCCTGGTCTTGACCTTGGGGCGCAGCTTTAAGTCAATAAACGGTGCACAGTGTGGGGGTTAATTGAGTTGGAATTTTCGGCACTTAAATCTGCAGTTTGGTTCCGTTTTATTGCCTCTGTGATACATTTTTATGGCTTCCGAACATGGTGACTATGTGTATTCCATGCTGCCTGGGAACTTATGCTCAGCGGCCGCCATAAATCCGTAATCGAGACGCTGGAAAGCCGATTCAGTGCAGATTAAGTGCAGCGATCGCTGATAAGTCGCAGCTGCCTTAACCCGTTGCTGGGCCACGGTGCTTGATTTGCGATTGCGAAACTCTTGGCGATTTATTGATCATTGATGCTGATAATTAAAGTATTCATTTGAGTATATTACAGTGTGCCATCTATATATATAGGAGCTATACATGTTTTTAGGCTTGAGAAAAAGCTCTTCTGACATTCACTTTTTTAACAAAATATGCCATTGACATTAATTATTCTTATTATCATACTGTTTTTATTAAAGTGTCCGATATAGCAATTCCTTAGATTAACGATTAATAGGATACGTTTTATTAATTTATATAATCACTTTAAGCTTTAAACAAATTGTGTCTTGAATTATGTGCGTTTTTATCTATTAAAGGTATCAAATTATTTTTAATTTGTCTTCACGAAACACAAATTATTATTAAACGGTATTCCATTAAACGAAAAAGTTGAAAGTGATCTTTCTTTAGAAACCTGTTTTAGAAGATTGATCTAAGTGATTTAAGTTAATTAATTATAGTAAGGGGGTCGCCGCTAAAGTTATACATATCTATGAAATTTTTGTGATTTTTCTCAGGATGTATAAATGATTTAAATAATATGAAATAGATAAAAAGTATCAAAAATAATAGGTAATAATAAAAATGTTCTTAAATTTCTATATTACATATAATATTAAGAAACGTGTATTAAGACAAGCTTAAAACTAACTTAATTAAGCTCCATAATGAAAGCAAACTAATAAATCGGATAGACCGAACGACTGTAATCTGGAATCAGGAAACTGATGATGAGAGTTCTAAAATGATTTTTGTAAATAAATAAATATAATAGATGAAAATTATAGAAAACCATTTTTGTAGGGTTACTTAAAACCTAAGTGAAGTTTGACTCTATTCAGTTTAGTTTGATTAATTTAAAATAATCGAAAAGAGTTCGATAGAATAAATATGTTCTAACAAAGATTGAGGCATTACGCTTGTCTTTGAATAAATATTTAACTTGATTTAAATACAGTTTATACATATAAACTCCTAATACCAAAATTAGCTTTAAAGCAATCCGATCTAAATGATGTGAGAACCCAATATCAAGTATGAAATGAGTGTTAAATAAACTCCTTATAAACCATCCGTTAAGTGATCGCAGTTCCACAAATATATCCCGATACCCAGTGATCATGTCAACAGATCGATTAACAATGGCTGCCTTTTGTTTTCGTTTCATATTTTGGCTTAGCACTTCTATTTATTTATTGTTTGTGGCTTAATTAATTGTTAAGATCAAAATTCACAGATTCACATGCTGGTTTCCATAGAGACCGGCCCCTCCAACCCCCGTTCTCGGTTCTCGGTTCACGACCATCCATCCGTCATCAGTGCCTCGGAGCACCGCGCCTCTGGCGCAGAGGTCGCGCCGTTGTCGTGGGCGGATGGGTGAGGTAGATGGTCTTTGGTGTGGTGCTGGGCCGGGATCTCGGAGGCGTGGCCTCCTGGAAGTTGCGGGTGTACACGTTGAAGGCGGCTGCATCGTGCTCCACGGTCTTCAGCTCGCCGGTGTAGTAGTCCTTGATCTGGTAGGGATGCGTTCTGATGTACTCCAGGGCCCGCAGGATGTAGTCCGGCACCTGGGGAATGTGCTCTCCCACGGGATGGTAGCCGTACTCATCGGCCACATAGTTGACACTGATTACGGAGCCCTCGGGCGAGGTGTAGCTGGATCCCCCCTGGACGGAGACGCCGCCCAGACCCGCCTGCGAGGCGGATATGCCATTGGAGGTCTCGTAGGCATACCTGTAGTTGCCATCCCGCTCCACCTGCAGCTCGTTCTGCAGCGTCTTGGTGTCCCGATCCGAGTCCGGAATGTAGGAGGCGGCCTGCACCTGCATCAGGGCCAGACTCATCAGAATGGCGAAGAAATTCACCTGTGGGATCAGACATCTGTTTAGTATCCATTTCGGGGATGGCCCAGATGGGCTGGCGGCTGGCTTACAAGCAAATACATGGTGATGGCGGAGGAGATGCTGTCGCGTTCGAGCTTGGTTCTAAACTACTTGCTCGCTTCGCGGAGGCTTTCGTTTTTATATCCATCCGCTCACCAGCCATTTTTTGGCAATATTTCTCCTCGAAAACCCCGTTCCGAGCCGCCGGCGTCGCGTCTCCATCGCCATCGCCATCGCCATCTCCGTTCGTCGTCATCTTCTCCATGATCGGTGCCGTCGGTTGCCTTAGTCAGTCATAAATAAAATGATTTTATTTCTTATAAGTATTATTTTATATACATAGGTATCAGCGGCGTTATTTGTCGTTGTCGTCGCCGCTGCAATTCCTAAAGTGTGGGATGGCATAAAACCAACCAAAAACAAAACAAGACGTCCGAAAAAAACAACGGAAAACAGAGTAATAATATAATGTGATACATTCGTGAATGGTATGCCCTACTCGAAGGTTGGGGCACTTACAATTTGATATGTATTGTGGCTGATCTTGAAAATCCCATACTGCCTTTTCAAGGAACTCTAAATACCACCACGATCGTTGAACTGCTGGCCCGGCTAATAGGATCTTTGCGACTGAAATTTGCATTTCAGTTTAGTATTTGGGTGATTGATGGGTATGAATAATGCAGTTAAGATTTATTACCAATTTTATTGTATAATGTTAAGGTACTTAGGAGCCACATTGTAGTATGTGAGCAGTAATAACTTCCAGGGAATTTTCGGTGCAGTAATCCAAGCTTAATTTGCTTTTAAAGGAAATGACATTCCAATGAAGGGAACACTTTTATTACTTTTCAGTTTAAGCCAAATTGGGAAGCCCTGGCTTAGGTAAACGAAGCTTAATTAATTTCCCGGACAGCCAACGTCTTTGTTTTCTTTATTTTCCTTACCGTGCTTGGTTATTATTAGAAATTGCATAGTTTGGTCATTAAGCCCGACATAGTTGTTCTGATAAATGATGTATGAAGCCGTATCTTTAAACATATAATTCAATCACTTGCCAGAATTTCCTGCTTCATTCCAGATACATCTTCAACGCCACATATACTTTATTTGACGATTGGCCAGAACCCGTCCGGCTAATTCAGCAAAGCGTATCTAATTCCCTAACTTATCCGCAAACAAATGTGGCAGCATTCCTTGGCAGCTGCTCCGCCTCGCCGCCCCTCTAGAACCCATTCTCTCCCGCACTTCATTTGCATATAATACAGTAAATCATGAGCGCACTCTGTAAAGCATAAAGCCGAAAACGTTCTAGCCAAATTTGGCAGGTCCCCGAGTCGGGCTCTGATCCCAAGCTAAAAATGTCGAGTATACCATGTTGTTGATCTCTCTCTCGGCCTTTGAGACCTCTGGCCAGTTTCCCTTTCTCACCTGGCCTGTTCCGGCCGCTTCTTCTAACCTTCGTTACGGGAAATTAAAGCCTTGGCTGGGTTTTGCCGCTTAATTTGGAAAGTCAAGTGGCTCAATAAAAGCGTCATTTTGGGCAGCCACTGTGTGAACGTTCTTGAACTCTGGGAACTCGACACCGGGATGAGTCGCTGCTCCAGGTGCTAAATGGGCTGGAACGCAGCCGAGTGCAGATCGGACACGTTTCACCTCTGCGGGGTAAGCCGACTTTGCATTGGCGCCAATCCGAATTAGAGCTGCGTAACGATATCGAAGTCACGCCAACCGCGAAACCGGACTAAGTCGATCTCCGATCTTCGATCCGGGCCTGGGATTAACTTGGTTTGTTGACACATTGACATACCTGGCGTCTTAGTCAGTTCAGCTCCGTGGTGCCAAGACAATGCACCCCCAGACCCAGTTTAATGGCAATACAATTAGGAAGGCATTTATTATTTTGGCGACAAATTGACGAGGGAACCGGTTGAGTACTTAGAGGAGTGTTATCTGCCACTCGGAATGTGGTTACAAAAATGCAAAACAATCTAAAGAAGTTGCCAACAATGATTATGACCCGGTTGGAGGGGAAAATCCAATTATGATCCCAAAAAATATCTGATTTTCATTAAAGGCAAAGGCATTGAAAAGAATATTTGCATATTTTTGATAGATCGCGCTTCAAAGATATATGAAAAGTGTGACTTTATTTAATTGAACAATGTCAGCCTTGTATATAATACTTAAAAGTCGTTACAGGCTTTCAGCCTTTCGACATATTTGTTCCAGTGCGTTGCTAATGTACAAATTATTGTGATATTAATTAAGTAAATTGATTTGAGCTTAGCGAATGCGAATTTAACGGTTCCTTGATTATAATCGCCTCAACCGAATTTAAATGTCTTCATTAATTTGGTTTCATTATTTACCGGGCTTATTTAGACTTGAATTGGGTTTATGGATTCCCCAAAATTCCTAATGGAATTACTTATTAATAAGTGAATATGTTTTTAATCTAAATTATATTATATATATCATTTGAAAGCCTTTGAGATGTATATTTTTTGTTATACGTTTCAGTTAATATTTAAGAATTTTTTTCTGATATTTGTATTTATTCCAGGCCATTGCCAAATGGAGCAAGGGAAAGGAGGTGTCCTTAGTGGTTGTGGGCCCAGAAGATCCGCTGGCCCTGGGCCTGGGCGATGTCCTGCAAAAGGAAGGCATCGCCTGCTTTGGTCCCGGCAAGCAGGGTGCCCAGATCGAGGCGGACAAGAAGTGGGCCAAGGACTTCATGCTGCGCCACGGGATTCCAACGGCTCGCTACGAGAGCTTCACGGACACGGACAAGGCCAAGGCCTTCATCAAGAGGTGCGTGTTTGATTTTTCAATTCATTCAAAGTGAAATAAGTTTTGATATCTCGTTTCCAGTGCCCCATATCCGGCTCTGGTGGTGAAGGCGGCTGGCTTGGCCGCCGGCAAGGGTGTGGTGGTGGCCGCCAATGTGGAGGAAGCCTGCCAGGCGGTGGACGAGATCCTGGGGCAGCTGAAGTACGGACAAGCGGGAGCTACGCTGGTAGTGGAAGAGCTCCTGGAGGGCGAAGAGATCTCCGTGCTGGCCTTCACCGATGGCAAGAGTGTGCGCGCCATGCTGCCCGCCCAGGATCACAAGCGCCTGGGCAACGGCGACTCGGGACCGAACACCGGCGGCATGGGCGCCTACTGTCCCTGTCCGCTGATTAGTCAGCCGGCACTGGAACTGGTCCAAAAGGCCGTGCTCGAGAGGGCTGTGCAGGGCCTGGTCAAGGAGCGGATCACCTACCAGGGTGTTCTCTACGCGGGACTCATGTTGACACGCGATGGTCCACGTGTCCTGGAGTTCAACTGTCGCTTCGGAGATCCCGAGACTCAGGTGATTCTTCCGCTGCTCGAGACCGACCTGTTCGATGTGATGCAGGCTTGTTGCAGCGGAAAGCTGGACAAGCTTGCGCTGCAGTGGCGCAGTGGAGTCAGCGCCGTGGGCGTGGTCCTGGCCAGTGCTGGCTATCCGGAGACCTCCACAAAAGGATGTCTTATCACGGGTATGCTCTCGCTCATCCCTCTTGGAATTTCCCAAATACTTTAATGATAAAATTGTTATTCTTTAGGGCTTCCTGCTAACAACACACCAACTCAACTGATATTTCATAGTGGCCTGGCCGTGAACAAACAAAAGGAAGCCTTGACCAATGGCGGTCGTGTCCTAATCGCCATTGCTCTTGATGCCTGTCTAAAGGAGGCGGCTGCCAAGGCCACCAAGTTGGCTGGCAGTATCACCTTCTCCGGCTCTGGAGCTCAGTACAGGACGGATATTGCCCAGAAGGCCTTTAAAATGTAACTATAAGAACATCATCCATCATGACCGATTGCGGAAAAATTATAAATAAAGCAAGCTATAAACTACATGTTGGAGCGTTTAAAAAGAAGAATTTTTATAAAGAAAGATTTATATTTAATAATTGGCAGATCATCTCTCGTTTAGATTTAATATTTGTGATATAAAAGCAAAGTTTATATTTCATATGGGATTTCAAGCCACATCCATTTAAACCTTCTCTTTAAATATACCTCTAATATATCTGCTAATTCCCCACATACATATAAAGAAAGATTTATATTTAATAATTGGCAGATCATCTCTCGTTTAGATTTAATATTTGTGATATAAAAGCAAAGTTTATATTTCATGTGGGATTTCAAGCCACATCCATTTAAACCTTCTCTTTGACCTATTGATCTATACCTCTAATTTATCTGCATTTTCCCCACATAGAGCCATTGCCAGCGCCCCCGGATTGAGTTACAAGGACAGTGGCGTAGATATCGATGCTGGCGATGCTCTCGTCCAGCGCATTAAGCCCTTGTCCCGCGGCACTCAGAGGCCGGGCGTCCTTGGCGGTCTGGGTGGCTTCGGTGGACTCTTTCGCCTGAAGGACCTCAGCTACAAGGAACCCGTCATTGCCGAGGCCACACAGGGAGTGGGAGCCAAGATCAAGCTGGCCCTGGAGCACGAGTTGTACGAGAACGTGGGCTACGATCTGTTTGCCCTTTCGGCCAACGACTTGCTGGAATTTGGAGCTGAGCCTGTGGCCTTCTTGGACTACATTGCCTGCGGCAAGCTCAATGTTCCGCTGGCCGCTCAGCTGGTCAAGGGAATGGCCGATGGTTGCCGGGATGCACGTTGCGCTTTAGTTGGTGAGTGAACTAAAAGTTGAGAACCTCCAGACAGATTACTAACTCTGTTTTTACCTTCTAGGTGGCGAAACAGCGGAGATGCCGTCACTCTATGGACCCGGTCAGCACGACATGGCCGGCTATTGTGTTGGAATCGTGGAGCAGGCACGCGTTCTGCCGCGATTCGATCTCTACCAGCCGGGAGATCTCCTCATTGGCCTGCCCTCGTCCGGACTCCACTGCGTCGGCTTTAACGAAATTCTCACAAGGCTGCAAGAATTGAAAGTGAATCTCAAGGATCTGTCCCCCGTCGACGGCGGAGAGGATGGCCTGTCCTTGGCCCATTCCCTGGCCACGCCCACCCGTCTGTATGTTCAGCAACTGCTCTCCCATCTGCAGAAGGGGGATGAGATCAAGTCGGTGGCCCACGTGACCCACGGCCTGCTGCACGATGTGCAGCGCCTGTTGCCCGACGGATTCAAGACCACGCTGGACTTCGGTGCGGTTCCAGTGCCCAAGATCTTTGGCTGGCTGGCTGCCAAGCTTAAGCTCAGCGCCAAGACATTGCTGGAGCGACACAACTGCGGCATAGGCATGCTTTTGGTCCTGCCGCAGTCCAGCCAGCTGTGGCGCACATCCCTGCCAGGAGCTAAGGTGTTGGGCGTCATGCAGCGCCGGACAAAGACCACGGGATCTACAGTGCAGGTGCGCAACTTCACGGAGCAACTGCAACGCGTTGCCGCTCGATTCGGTAGCCTTGGTGAACGCGAGCTGCCAGAGGAGCTCAAGGAATTGACCACCAAGGAGACTGCAAAGGCTTCGGGGGTTGATTGCTTTGAGAATGCCGCTGGACGGCGCCTCACCCGGGTACCCGGCCACTACACGGACCCCATTCTCATCTTGGGCACCGATGGCGTGGGCACCAAGCTGAAAATTGCCCAGCAAACCAATCGCAACTCCAGCGTGGGCATCGATCTGGTGGCCATGTGTGTCAACGATATTCTGTGCAACGGAGCCCAGCCGCTGAGCTTCTCGAGCTACTACGCCTGTGGTCAGTGGAACGAGCAATTGGCCAAGGAGGTCCATTCCGGGGTCCAAGAGGGCGTCCGGCAGGCCAACAGCAGTTTCATTGGTAAGTAATCTAGGTCCGAAATGATCATCTTAAACTAAAATACTGAACACATCCTCACCAGATTCTCATAGTGCTGCTCTGCCGCTGCTGTACGAGCCTCAGGTCTACGACCTGGCTGGCTTCGCCTTGGGCATTGCTGAACGCTCCGGTATCCTGCCCCGTTTGAGTGACATTCAGCCGGGAGATGTGCTCATCGGACTGCCATCGTCGGGTGTCCACAGCAATGGTTTCAGTCTAGTTCACGCCGTCCTCAGGCGGGTCGGCTTGGGTCTCAACGATAAGGCACCCTTCAGTGTGAAGACACTCGGCCAAGAGCTGCTGGTGCCCACCAAGATATATGTGCAGGCATTGGCCGAGCTGCTGTCGGAACCAAATCACGGGATCAAGGCTCTAGCCCACATCACCGGCGGCGGCCTCAGTGAGAACATTCCGCGCGTTTTGCGCAAGGATCTGGCCGTGCGTCTGGACGCCAATGAATTCCAGCTCCCGCCTGTCTTCGCCTGGCTGGCGGCAGCTGGAAACATCAGCTCCGCCGAGTTGCAGCGCACCTACAACTGTGGTTTGGGCCTGGTCCTGGTTGTATCAGCCACCGATGCGGACAGAGTTCTAAAGAAGATGCGATACACTGAGCGAGCCTCTCTGGTCGGAGAGGTTATTGCCCGCAAGGATCCGAAGAAGCCGCAGGTGGTGGTGCAGAACTTTGAGGCATCGTTGGCGAGGACTCAGAAGATGCTCTCCATGCCCCGCAAGCGAGTGGCTGTCCTCATCTCGGGCACGGGCAGCAATCTGCAGGCACTCATCGATGCTACCAGCGAATCCGCCCAGGGTGTGCATGCGGATATTGTGCTGGTGATCAGTAACAAGCCGGGTGTCTTGGGCTTGGAACGTGCCAGTCGTGCGGGGATTCCCTCCGTGGTCATCGCTCACAAGGACTTCAAAACCCGAGAGCTCTACGACGAAGAACTGACGCGGAATCTCAAGGCAGCTCGCGTGGATTTGGTGTGCCTGGCCGGTTTCATGCGTATTCTGAGTGCACCGTTTGTGCGGGAGTGGCGTGGCCGTCTTATCAACATCCATCCTTCACTGCTGCCCAAGTATCCGGGGCTACACGTCCAACGGCAGGCCTTGGAGGCGGGCGAGAAGGAATCCGGATGCACGGTTCATTTTGTGGACGAGGGCGTGGACACGGGAGCCATTCTAGTTCAGGCAGCAGTTCCCATTTTACCCGAGGACGATGAGGACGCCTTGACGCAGCGCATCCACAAGGCCGAGCACTGGGCGTTCCCTAGAGCTCTAGCTTTGTTGGCCAGCGAAGCAGTTCGCCTCAGCCCCGAGGGCAAGGCTATACAGTCGTTCTAGACTATACCTTGTCAACGCCTCTGGAAATCACAGGGATGGATCTATCTGCCGATACATGACGTTTCTTATATTCATAATTAGATATTCCACATTTTTGATTGGTTAAGACTGCAATTGATTTAAAATAAATAACTATTATTTACCAAGTTTATTGTTTTAAGTTTCCTTTTTTTAATTCCCTTGGGAAGCTACATACAAACTAATATCACCAATTATTCCTTTGCCGCAACGTTCCTTCACAAAAGGTTGCTGAAGAGGGAAAAGAGACTTGTACTCGTGCTCTGCTGCTTCTGCTCACTGCTGTGGACCTTGGCATCCGGAGTGGGTCGTCGTCTCACGTTGCGTTGCAATTGCGGCTCCTTGAACACCCGTTCGGCCATTGTGTCCAAGTGCTGGCGAAAGAACTGATTCTTCAAAATGGGCACCAACAGGTTGTACTTGTCTATGAGCTTGTTCAGTTGATGAACTTCCTCCTGATGATGCTGCGTGAATGCCTGCCAGGAGGCCATCTCCTCGGGACGTTGCAGTGGCCACTCGCCGTAGTAGATACGCTCCTCGCGTACCATCTCCTTGAGCCGCTCGACAGCCTCGCGGATATCCTTGCTGAGGCTGATCCACTCCGGCGTGAAGCCGTTGTCCAGCATTATCTTGTTCAGCTTGTGCGTGGTAAAGTCCAGGTAGGGAGTCTGCGACTGTGCCGATGACAGCGGCTTCCCGATCCCGCTCAGATTGTCAAAGTCGCCCTTGGACATCGCCTCCTGGATGAGATCCTCCACCACGCGCTCGATGCCGTACTTGGTCTTGATGGCGTGTTTGCGAAAGTGACCGCCACCGCCCTTGGACATTAGGGTCTTCTCGCCCGCAGCCGCCTTGTCGATGCGATGGTCGAGGACGCGCTGCTGCGCCTGCATGGCGCGCACCTGCTGGTACTGCTTCTGGCGCTGGAACGGAGTGCCAAAGCCAAAGCCCTCGTTGGACAGGTACTGGCGGTGCTGTGGAGCCGTGTGCTGAATATCGAACTCCATGGCTTCCTCCTCGTCCTCCTGGATGTTGCGCCGCCCCTTGGCGAACTTCTCCTGCAGCATCCTGAACGCCTCGTCCACCTGCTGAAAGCGTTCGGCGCTGGCCTCCTCGGTGCCAGAGTCCGGATGCACTCGCTTCACCAGGTCCAAGTAGGCGTGGCGCACGGTATTCTGATCCGCCGACTCGTGTACGCCCAGGATGCGGAAGCACTCCTAGCAATACAAGTGGTAAGTTATATAATGAATATGGAAGCAACGCAACCACAGCTCTCTTCTCACCGAATACACCTCGCGGCGCTTGAGGTGCAGCGAGCGACAGGAACTGCGGCCAGAAAGGCGAATGGGCCCGCCAAGGATTCTTCCTGCTAGCCACATTGTGAACTTATCTCAATTGACTGCCAACTCGGAATTCGTTTTGAAATTAACTGCCAATACAACACTGACATTAAATTCAAGCATACTATTGTTGATATTTGTTTACGTTTTGAGAATCAAACAGCTGTTTTCTCTTAGCTGCCCCGTTATATACCAGGGCTGCATTTAGCTATTATGCGTTTTCGGCAAAATGTATATATTTAGTTGAAATGGTATAGAAACCTAGTTATGCTAAAATAGTTAAGTTATAAATATAATTGATTTATACACTTAAATAGAGAATGTTTATATATGTTAATAAAAGATTTAAAATAATTGATGTAATATTAAATATATATATTTATCTTAAATATTTTCTGTAATATTGCATAAAAAAACAAATTTATTGTATTCATAACGAACGCAGGGCTGCACAGTTTTTCCCAGGGTAGTATTTACGAGGGCTGGTAGGCTGTATGGATTTGGTTGTGCTTATTTTCTAATAATATCTAATATACAATAATCTAATCTAATTTATCTAATATACAATGGAAGGAATCTAATTTATCTGAAAAGTCATTTAGATAATAATAAGATAAATAAGTGAAAAAATTCACTTGTGAGAATTTCAATTGAAAACGGCCCTGCAGGGTACTCACAATAAATATTAAACGTGGTATACTTTTAGGCAGGAAACACAATGGTGGCCGCCTAACTTAAATTAGTTCTGAATAAAACATAAAGAGAAATCATAAAAAAGCGAAGGGAATAAAATGCTTACATTGAAAAATAAATGTATAAAATACATAGATAAAAATATAATTACATTTAATGGCTCAATTTTGTGTACGTAGTTTTAATAAAGTTTTACCAATTTTAGGATTTATGTGAAAATAAAAATGGTATCTGCCGGCCCAAATATTCAGCAGAATGTGTAAACTGTGTTAAGAAAAAACAGATTTCTGACAGACAATTAATTAGAGGCGCCTGGAATGGGTTTCCAGGTGGAGAAGATGGAGATTCACAGGTGCGAGGTGCTTGGATAAATATTCAAGCGTGCCGGCCTTCAGATTCTAATGCGTGCTCGCCTTCAGTGAGTGTCTAACCCACATTCAGATCAGTAAATAAATATATTCTTGCCTCCACTTACGCTAGATTCGATTAAATGCGATGACCACATCTGCGAAAGAGCCAAGCTCATCTGCAATTCAAGCTCCCTTCATGCTCTACATAAACAGAAACAAGTTCGAGGTAATTGTGTCATAATTAAAAGATGAAAATAGCACACATTTTCTATTTCTTTAACCAGTTACTTGCTACTTTAATTAGCTAACGAAATAAAGAATTTGTAAGCAGCATACTAGAGAGATAAACACTAAAACTAAATTAGTTGAGGTTATATTTGTTGGAAATTTTGATAACTGCATAAAAATACAGTGATTAAAATAATAAAAGTTTGTTTTTTCGAACGAATTCCTTTATTAAGGTGAACTTGTTAATTTTGATCTTGATTCCATATGTAAGTATGACTCAATTAATAATTTTTATGTTGATTTCCTTGCACTACCGGTCTGGGCTGCTCTTTTTTTCTAGCATCCCGTTTGGCCTGTTCGGCTTGGCACATTAGCATATATATCGACAAACAGGATACAAACTGGCTTGCTCCAAATACTCTTGATAAATCTATGCCATGCTGCGATCTAGTCATCATTTTCCACGGTATCGGGCGTGAACAGGTCACATACTTCTAGGAACTGAGCCATCTTCTTGCCAGCATAGCCGCCCAACAAAATGCCAGGTAAGACAGTGACTAGGAGGCGGAAATATATGCCTTTTTCCCGCTTTGGAATTTTCTTCAGCTCCTGGTACTCTATATTCCTTCGCCCGAATGGCATCTTCGATAGGGGCTCCCGCTGTTGTGTTTTTCAAAATAACTCAAATACCACATTTATTCTGAGGGAAATGTCGAGACTTTCTCTGACCAAAATTGGGCAGGCACGCCCTAGAACTTGGACACCGAGCCCGAACTTGGAACCAAACCCTCATCTGGCATGCGTGTCGCCGGAATATTCAGTGTGAGCCCTATTCGGCACTTCCGTTCTGCTGTCCCATCAGTTAGATTTCGTCAACCGTCTGATGGTCACTCTTCAATTGGCTTGCAATTGTCTACGTTTCCCACTTTGAATGGCTGATGGCTTGGCCTTAGGTTTAATGTGTCGCTGTGGTGTGAGAACTGTTCAATTTCTCTGTCCGGCAGAGCGTAGAAAGGTAGGTCCTGAGCTGGGGATAATGGCTGACCCCTTCATAGGGAATTGCAGTTAGAGCAATCATTTCTTGACATCCTCAGCATAATTAGTAACCAAGTTCGGTTGAGGTAATTATTACTTATCATATACTTAACCATCTTCACAAAATCTAATTTTTTAGGCAACAGTTTGTTGGTAAAGGTTCGCTGGACTTCAAATTAAACTGCTTGATAAATAAATTTAAATATATATTGATTATGTGTCAGTTCTACTGCTTCAAATTTGGCAAAAAGAAGGATACAAAATCCTATGGTTACCTGCCTTAACTTGTCTTATCCATTAAAAATACATTTGAGTAATATATATAGAAAAAATAAAGGGGAAGGAGAGGAACCACCCAAAGTAGTTCACAAGGTTCTGATTGATTGAAGATCAGGGAATTAAATTCTGCTCTTCAAACCAGAAACAATTATTAAAAATCAAATTAGTAAGTAGCTAACTATTTAATATATTTTTTCGGTAAAGTGATTTTTGAATTAGGTTCTCTTAAGTTCTTAAATTCTCCCTGAATTTCTTAAAGTAGCTTGAAAGCAGCAATGAAAATATTTAAGAACCCCAGTTTTATGACTACATTTATGACCCCTTTTAGCAGGTTCGTTGCCTGAGTCTTTTGTAAGCCTCTAATATATCTATACTGCTTCCGTTAGCCATTTCGCACATTTTGAGGGGTAGTGGTTTTTAGGGTTTGAACATAAAATATTTGCCAGAACCGAGGGTTTTGGGTAAAACCTACAAGCAGTGGCACATGCCCAGCGCAATTGAGTGGAATTTCCTAAGAAACAAATTCATGGGAAATGTGTCCGTTACGTAAATATAAACCATACCGGAAATCAGAGGAAACAGGAACAATATAATGTAATGGATATTGATTCATGAAAGGCTAGGGAAGAGCTCTAAAGATAATGTCAGAAAATTACTATAGATTACGCCTAATTTGTAAGAGTTTTACTTTTATGGCCCACTCTATTTTATTGGCCAACCCTTCAGTAGGTTCGTTTCCTCAGTCTTTTGTTAGTATCCATATGGCTTCGCTACTGCTTGTAATTTACAGATTTCTTAGGTGCTGCATTATATTTTTTTATCCTTTTATTATATATATTTTTATAAATTAGGGTTAACATAAAACTATACAACTTAAAGCTTTGTTTCAGCGCTTTCTGTGTATTTATATTTGTTGTAAAGGGATATTTTAAGTTTCAGCATTTCAAAAGGAATTATTCTATAAGTAAAGACATTTATTGCCTTTCAGGAAAACTGGTCCTTTGTTAATGAAATTAAGTGCATTTAATTTTAATTCTTCATTGCAGAATATAGTATTAAATTACAGTGTATTATAATTTATATATTATTTTTAAATTATATGTAATTATATGTAATTATATGTAATACTATATGTACATAGATTAAGGTTAACAAGTCTTTCGTTACTCTGTAGAACATTTTTTTATTTTTTAGGTAGTTATTTAGGTAGTTAACCAAGGGAATGGAGATTAACATTCACCGACATCGCTGAATATAATTAGCAGTTATTTCTCGGAAACCAAGGATGGCGCGTCTAATCCTGCTAAGGTGTTTGGGCCCATGTACACACGTAGTTGGCCAAGGATCAGTAAAGTAGCTTTCGTGCGGTGAATTTGCTTCTTATGCCGGCTAGATTTCCGAGCCGCCTTTTTAGCGGCGTGTAACGGCGGCGCCAATCGATCGGCGGAGTGCCAAGAAGTCGGAAGCTTTCGGCTTCGTCTTCGGCCTTTTAGTATGCCTTCGACTGTGGCGCGTTGTGGACGTAGAGAGGCTGCGGCGAACTTCGGCTGCTATCAAGTGTATGTATCGATCAGGCTGGGTGTGTGCGTGTGCGTGTGTGAGTGCCGAGAGCCGTTAAGAAGTCTGCGGAGGCAAGAAAATCCGTGGAACGGGCACGTTGCGCTGTTTTATTTTCTTTGCGCCGTCTTACATTTCTACCTTCTTTTACCCTGTTTCTCTTCTGCTTCTCCGCCTTCTTCTTGCGCTGCCTTTCTGCTGTCGTGTCTTGTGGTCTCTGCCTGTGCCTGTGTCTGTGTGTGTGTGTGCGGGCTCGAGTAGAGTGTGTGAGCCGAGACTTCAGGTGCAGCCGCGTTGATTTTCTCGAACAAGTTTCAGTCTGAATCTGGCCTTCGTGTGGCATGGTACAGTAAACGCTCTCCCGGATCTTTAGCTATCAGTGCCTTGACTTGTGAATGTATTTGGCCCCGAAACTGGATTTATTCAATTGTTGTTTTGTGCTGAATTTTGTGTGTGTTTGTGTGGCAAAGGATTTCTGGGCCTTTAATAGAGGCGCGTGTTCGGATCGGGTGTTTGAAATGCAACAAGCCAAAGAAAAGGAAATTTACCAAAGTGCAACAATTAACAGTGAACACTGGGGACCAGTTAACATTTTCCAAAGAATCCTTTGCAAAATAAGGCCAATTACTAGTGTTAAAAGAAAAATAGAAACATTTAACTTACAACAAAAATAAACCAATACTTTACGACACTTAGAAAATAATATCTGAACATAAAGGCAAACCAAACATTGCAAAAAGGAACCGATATAGATAAAACCAAGAACTTTCAAGAAGAGAAAATAAGAATACTAATTTTTTATCAAGAAATAAACCATATCGCCAAAGCAATCCAAAATAAACCTCAGTGAACATAGGATACTAATTTTAAATAGAGCAACTCTTGCCGCTATAATGATTCTGTGTTGTTTTTAGCTAACCAAGTTAGTTGAACTTCTAGTATAATTTCTTTTAGCCATTTTCTTTTGCTTCTCCGTATTGTAAGCTGCCCGGTTTTTACCAGTCCATTAACTTGTCTGTGCCTTTTGCACTTTACTTTTCTCAACTGACATTAGACGGCCGCGAAGACACGTATGGTATAGTACCCCCGAGTGGTAGCAGAACCCTCCACAAGGGTAACACACTCCACACTCCACGGTACTCACTTCACATGCCAGCTGCGCATTTACGCTCCCATTAACCGGGCCTAAATAACACACACAGGCGGCAAAAAGAAGCCACAACTGGCCAACAAGTGCTTTGCGCAATATGGCCAAGAGAAATGGCGCCGAGAGAAATAAGCACAAGCTGTTGCCCAAAAATAATTAGGGCTAAAAAAGCTGCAGTCTTGTGGCCAGCAGCAAGTGCAGTCAGTTTCGGTTAGGTAACTCCAGTCACTACTCTCTACAAAAAGTTTGTGTCCTAAGTCATTTGTTTAGCTTTGCTATCAGAAAGAGTTTGTGTCCCAAGTCATTTGTTTAGTTTTTCAATCTTTGCAAACACAAGTCTGAATTAGGAATTCTTGGAGTTTTCACTTAATTAGCATAAGTATTTCCTCGAAGATTTTGGTTACCTCGAACCAGAAAAATGTTCCCAACGCATTCCAAAGACGTGCTCAGACTGGTGACGAGAGTTCTTGGTTTGACTCGACTTCTTTCGGCTCTCTGCCATGGCATGCATAATTAAGCAGACCCAACCCCATTAGAGAAACTATAGATAGCCAGGCGATCCGAGGCGATCGTAAATTAGCTTTATGTGACGCGCTTAAATTTCGTTTAGCTTTGCCCCATAATCATAATCTTTAATCAACTTAAATATACCTCCCAGCAGTGCAACACTGGCCTTGCCCATTAAAAACTATATATATAAAATATATAAATAGTGAACGAAAAACCAAAAGTTGCCATAAAGAAAAAGAGCTGACACCGCCGCTGTCGGGAAAGGGAGAGAAGCCGTTTCTTTTGTTGACCTCAAGGATAACCAGCTGACATGCCACATAAATTGGAATACTAAATATTCGCGAACGATACATAACGAACCCATATTGTGGTTATAACTATACCCACAGCTGCATTTACAAGAGGTGAGTTGCATATTGCATATTGAAAGGGCTGCGAACGAGCTCTAAAAGAGTGGAAGAGTTAAAGAACTGGGGACTTGAAGTGAATTGGAAATAAGAGGGAACTATCGGGGGACTGGAATACTGATGACTAAATACAGATGACGCTATAATCGAGGGCTATATTCTTCGGCTGACATCATTACACTGAGCCAACAACTATCCATTAATAAACAACAATGAAGTAGTAAAAGCCAATTTCAGGCCACGCCTCATATCGACTCGGTCATTGCGCAAATATTCGATTATATATGTAGACACATGTATCCATAAACAATGGCATGCTTTCGTTTTACCCAACAATTTGCAATTAAACCTCGCTTTAATTGTGTTTAAATAATTGATTGATCCTCTGATTGAGCCAGCAATCGCTCCACCGAGAGTGGTTATGCTGTGGGCCATATAAAACAATCAATACTTACTCCCATTAGCCATAAAAAGTGGCACACACAGCGACAATAAGAACAATTTCTTTTACTTTCTATTAGACAAAACCCGAAAAAAGAGCTTCGATTGTCTGTCGGCCGTGTCTGACTCGCCTTTGTTGTCACACTCATTCAATAAAGGCCAAGTCGACTGGGCCCTGCTCTCCGCCGCCCCCCTTCCAGTCCCCCGGCAGAGACGAAAAGCGAGAGCTACCAAACAGTTAACCTCAATTTCAAGACGCACTCTGAGCGCTGCTGTTGTTATTGTTTTCTTCTGTTTTTTTTTGTTGCTTAATAACAGAAACCGAAACGCCGTAGAAGTAGTAAAAAATTTCACTCAGGCCAAGTCAACTTAAAGTGAAAAGCAGAACAAATGACGTACAAGCCCGGCCAAAATCCCACTCGTCAGATCTTTAAACAGCGCACAGAAACCTTATTTGCCCTCTTCTGTGGCTCGTTTTGTATTAATTTATTTTTTTGGCAAGCAATGCTATTTGGCAAACACAAATAAACCCGTTTCTTTATGGAAATTTGTGCCATGATTAAGGAATCTGGAAAGAGTCGAGTTCTACTTAAGTAATTTCCATAGCTCTGCTAAAAGTATCGAATCAAGTAAAACTTGTTTTAGCGCGTGCTTGATGGCTCGAGACGCGGCGGCTTAGTCATAATTTGTATATTGGTATTTACCTCGCAGCTGCCAAACGGAAGTTGCGGATAAATGTGGAAAGCTAGCCGTGAAGTAGGGACGGCTGCCTTTTCTTTACCTACAATTAAATAAACTTTGCTACTACAGAGAGCCAAGTTCGTTGCCCAAGTCTTTCGATTTGTCTGAGTCTTGTAATTGCCTGGCAGAGTTCCATGTACAATTTCTCTTATATAAATGAAATTGCCTTTTGAAGAAATTGTAATCCACCGTGGCTAGCTTTTCCCGCTTAAACCAAACAATGGTTTAGAGTTTCTTTGGCACTTCGATGATCTAATCCCCCGATTCACAGGAATCAAACCTTAAAAGAAACGCCACAAAAAATCTATTAGTTGGGCTATGAAGGCTTATTCTTCGACCTTTTCAAAGGTTCGGAATTGCCAGTTGACGCAGAAAAGTCGGCAGGTAGAGGCTGCCATAAAAAACATACAATAACAACATGTCTGGAAATCAATTCACAACAATCAGCCAGGTAAAGGACTGGAAATCATACCATTTTCATACCTGTACTGAAAGTGCGAGAAGTCGGGAAAGAAAATTAGTTTTGGATTCCCTTCTCAAGGTGGAGTTCAGTTAACTGAAATGATAAATCTGCTGTCTTAAATCAAGTGTCAGTTAGCCATTAGAAGAAAGGAATGTCAGGGCGTGTCTGCATTGAGCTGAGAGGAGATCCATTAATGAGATGATTCCATCCTGGCTTCTGAGATTTTCACCGACATGCCAGTGCCAGTGCAGTGCGTGTCTGGCGCTCATCAAATCATTAAATAATTATAACAATTCGGTTGGGTCGATAATTTTCTAATCAACAACTTTTTCCCGGCAACGAAAGTTTCCGTGGATTTTGATTTTCAATTTTGTTGTTTTGACATTCTCAACTTCCGTCTACCATCGCAGTGAAAGTGGCTATGAAGCTACGACTCATTCTTAAAGCGATTTAATGGTCATCTCTGCGCGCTCTCCATTTCTCCGCGGCGGCAAAAAAGCGGCTTAATCACGTTGAAAAGCAGTTGACAATTTCATAAGTTTTCCTAGGTGGGCGCTTTCACGGCACCATCTGCCATTGCCCGTCGATTAGTTACAATTGCCACAAATTTTCTTTATTTTTCTTCTCCATCTCCAACTCCTCTCCTCTCTTCTGTTTGCGTGCGTTTTCTGCCTTCTGCTTATATTTTTAATTGTGAGAATTGTGTATGGAAAAGTAGAGCTCGCTCGCAGGGGAAAAGCGAGTCCCAACAAAAACATTTTACGCTGTCATTGTCGACAATTGTTGAAATAGAGAAATAGAGAAAAGTATGTAAGCTGCTCAGTGAGGTGAGCCGGTGCCCGGGAGAGTTGTCTCTCCAAGTTATCGGGCTTCTAGCTGGCAAAATCTCTCCCAAGACCCGCCGCCATTCACTTTCAAGATTATCTATATTTCGGAGCTGCCGAATCTCCAGGCAACTACTGCCTGAAAATATAATTCACATGACTGCTTCACACCGCATATGCACACAAAAGGCACAGCTCTTGGGTCTTAGACTGTCTGACTCTTGACTCCGGCGTGCATATTTCAGTTAACCTGTTTTGGGCTGCTCGCTCTTGCCCTTTTGGCTGCATTCTTGGCCGCTTCTCATCTTGGTAGCTTCGCATCTTCGCATCTTTGGCTCATCGAGTCTTCAGTTTCCAAAAGTTGCCAAAGAAAACAAATATTTAAGAAACTGATACTGGCTCTTGTTGGGTGATAGGTGATACTCTTGGGCAAGTCAAGTCAAGTTAGATTGATTGACATAAGCAATATATTTAAAAATATGTAGATATATATTAGAGAAATTAATATGGGTACTATATATTTTAAAAGATTAAGGAACATTTGATTACTTAGACTAGTTGAGACTGAACATAGTCTGTAATCTAAATAATAATAATTTTGGTGATGCATTTAAACTTAGTTAGTATTTTAAATTAAGCAAAATAATCAATATTTTCTCCTGCAAGTCAAGTCAACTTACGCAAAGACTTTAGACTGACTGACGTATAAAATTTGTTTAAAATTAGGTAAATATATTTTAAAAGATTAAGGAAAAGTTAATTACTTAGAAGTTGAGACTGAAAGTAGTCTTGATAATAATTGTGGTGATGCTTATATAACTAGTTAGTAATTTAAATTAAAGAAAAAATATCAAAATTTTATCTTGTATTACGGAAAGACTGATTGACATACAAAATATAATTTAAAAAATATAGATATATATTTAGAGCCATTATTATAGCTACAATATATTTTAAAATATTAATAAAATCATTGCTTAAAAGTTGAGACTGAAAATGGACTTTATGCCAAATAATAATTATTTTTGAAATACTTCAGAGCTTAGTCATTATTTAAAATGAAACAAAAATTATCAACATTCTCTCCCGCCTTAAAAAAGTATACTTTTTTTAGAGGACTCTCTCGTCTGCCTGGTTTTGCTGGCATATTTCCGACTCCATTGTTTTGAATGATAGCACTTCAAGAAATCACGGGTGTGCCATCATTTCCCCTGTGGTTCTTGTTGTTGCCATTGTTTATAACCTGATTTTGTTGTTGCTTCGAGCCGAGCCGCTGACTTCATTTCGGCATTTCCAGAGTGTTGTGTTTGTGGGTGGATCTCTGTGTGTTGTGCTGGGGCTGAGGTGCGGCGGATTGCATTTCTTAGCATTTCGACGGCTCCGCTCGGCCAAGTCGTTTGTTTTCAGTTACAAAATCATCAAAACAAAACTTTTCCTTGTCTATTTACGAATTAAATATTAATTGCACTGCGGTACCCACCCACTCCGTCGCCCGCCGCGCTTCCCTGCGTTTTCTGCTTGTGAAAGTGTTGGCCAGTGGAAGCCACTTGACCATTTTGCGCCCAGCTTTCGTCGGCTCTGGCCGTACATGAAAACAAATGAATGTGGCTGTTGCAACTCGTTGCTGCCGCTGCTGCTGCCGGTGGCAAGTTACCCGAAAAAGCCAAATACAAATACAGGCCTGGTGAAAAGAGCCATTCGACTTGGCTCGAGCGCGAGGAAAACGGTTTCATAAAAGCCATTTTCGATGGGAAAACCAAACAAGTATATTCATTTCTTTACCGGTTTACTGATAAGGAGGCACACTATTTATTAAACGTTAGCTTAATGTCTATGTTATCGATAAAAAAATAATTTATATATCGATTTGATGATGTATCTGTAATCTTATGCAAAAATAAGTCATTTATGTGCACCAAGGTATGCGTGTAGTTTATATAACCTTTGCAATATCATAACTCCATAGAGAGGGTTTATTTATAAATAGTTTCGATATTAAGTCTATAACAAATATCAATATTTTATCGATGAGTTCGACATTTTGACTATTTCCGTCCGTAACTACCACCCAACTGTCGCCTTCATAGCTCATTAAGCCCTTTGTTTTCCTGACCGATAGGATAGGACCATTAAGGCCTCATTGGCTTAGCCGCAACTTTGGCCACAAACAATTCAAGTAACCCAAATACCAAAGCGTTAAAAAAATAAAAACTTACATGCCACAAGCCCGAAACTAGTTCATTGGGTCTCTCCGCCGATCGGCCAGCTGCCCCAGCTGGTTTTCCCTCCAAGCTCCGAGCTCCAATCTCCTCGAGCTCCGAGCTGCGAGCTCCCTGCGGCTCCGGCTACCTGACCATCGAAATTAAACACAAATTTTTATGTTGAGCCGAAAGATCAATAGCTGGCAGGGGGAAAAGAAATCACGAAGCCAGAAAGAACACCAATTTACATAAAAATCTGGTTTCCGTTGAGAGTCTCTCTTTTTTTTTAACCCCTGGAGAAGTGAGACTCATAACGGTTGGGTTGGCTGGATTATGGAAAGCTTGGCTCCAATGAGAGTGAGTCTGATTGGGGCAACAAAGGAGCCGCTTCTAAAGGGATTCTGATGTGCGATTTAAGAGATTTTACACTTTTGATACATTCTTAAAACATTTTTAAACTGCAGCTTCGAAAAACTCTCCACAGTATATCATTTTGTGCTAATTTATTACCAGTTTAACTCCATCTATTTGAGTAATAAATTGGGCAATTTTCTTTAATGACTTAAGTAAAAGTTTCAATTAAATTAAAAGAAACCCAAGCTGTATTTATTATTCATTAGAGTGTCTAGCCTAGATTGATCTACTCTCGGATTGATTGCTGTCCACAACTTAAGTGTTTCTCTTTGATCTCAATTGAAGACCATCAAATCGGATAAATCTATAGCCACTTAGGTCTCCACTTGATTTAAGCTCTCTCTCTATCCTCTGGATCCTCGCTTACTGTCCCAGTTTCTCCGCCACAACTTCAATCCCACTTACCCCCCTTGGGCCGACTGACACCGAAAAACTAACTCAATTTGTAAAAATGGGAAAAAGCAATTGACCTTCAGGCCAAAAGAAATCAAAGTAAAATAATATTTGGTCATTAGTTGGGCAGGCACAAAAACTGGAAACGTGTTCGAGACGCCCCTCCCTGCTCTCCGCGGACCAGCATCGATTTGTGCGGCCAATATGGCAAGCGCAAAAACATAAAAAACTTAAAAAAAAAGTAACAGAAACAAAAGGAAAATTGGCCACGAAAAAACACTGAAAATGCTAGTCAGACAAGTGCGCCAGTGAAAGTGCCGCCTTGGCTTGGGTGGAAAATCATGAGCTCGTGTGAAGATAGATGGTGGCCAATGCGAAATGGAAATGGAAAACTTAAACGGCGGCTCTAAAAGGCAAACAAACCGGCAGCGGCAGCTGCATTTCCAATCGCCAAAATCGAAAATCGGCGGCACAAAAAGTTCACCAAAATTATGTACCCCGTTTGACTTTTACCATTTGCTCAAGCTCAACTTAGTCATCATCTAAAGGTATTCGTTTTGATTCTGCTGTTGTTTTTGCCGTCTCTGTTGGCCTGGCTAAATGTCGAAGGTGTCATCAATAATGGCTGCAGAGCTGGAAGCGGCTCTGAGGGGCTCTGAGCCAATGGCAACCGGTTTGGTCACAGATCGTTCGTATTCGCTTTGCATACACATGTGTGTATATGCCTAGAAAATATTTGAGTTTTGATCGCGACTCCGCACTTCTTGCCGCAGTTTTCCTCTCCGTTCGATGCGATTGCAAAATACACACAGCCTCGATGCGGATGGAAAAGGTTTTTCGCTTCGGGTTGCCCAACTCTTTTGTTCTGTGCCATGGCTTATATCATTATGTGGCCGCTGATGAGGTGTTCTCTTGTCCGTCAAGTTCGTTGCCTAAGTCTTTTGTTATTCCATGAGTAAGATGTTTTTTATATCATTATTGTTATATAAAGTAAGTGCAGTTGAAGGGTGAATTATATTTTTAAACTTGGTTTGTTAGTTTTTCTAATTGATAACTTTTTTTTGGGGACTATAGGATACTATATACTTCCACATTATATAAAGTAAGTGCAGTTGAAGGGTGAATTATATGTTAAAACTTGGTTTGTTAATTTTTCTATTTGATAACTTATTTTTTGGTGCTATAGGATACTATATACTTCCACATTATATAAAGTAAGTGTAAATGAAGGATGAATTGTATTTTAAAAATTGGTTTGTTAGTTTTTCTTATTGATAACTTATTTTTGGGTGCTATAGGATATACTATATACTTCTACATTATATAAAGTAAGTGTAGTTGAAGGCTGAATTATATTTCAAAACTTGGTTTGTTAGTTTTCCTAACTGATAACTTATTTTTGGGTGCCATAGGATACTATATACTTCCAAATTATATTAAGTAAGTGTAGTTGAAGGGTGAATTATATTTTAATATATGGCTTCTTAGTTTTCCTAACTGATAACTTATTTTTGGCTACTATAAGAAGTATATAGTAACTTAGTTAAACGGCAAGAAGAGAGTTAACTAATAATTTATCTTTAACCAAGCATCTGTTGGACTAATGAGCTGACTCAATGAATTTCCATTGGCTATCTTCGGTTTAATCAACCTTTAAACGGTGTCAGTCATGGCCATTACGAAAACACCCCACAAACGACTTCCCATCCCGCCCATTTTTATGCAAATCGGTTTGTGAATCTTTCGAAATGATTGCTAACCCAGGCGTCGGGTGTCTGCATAATCAAAGACAAATCAATGGCCAATACATCGTGGACTCCAAATCAAATAAACCCGCGGATCCGCGGATCCACGGACCTTTCACTCTCGTCGGCTCTTTCGCTTATTTACATGCTAAATGGATGTATAAATTATCGTTTTTATTATTTATTTGCCAAGCCAACATTAGCATAAGGCCAATGCAATCGACTGCAGCTTGCAGTTTTTGAGGAAGAATGGAAAATAGCGTTTGCCGACTTGGCTAAGCCCCCCGGCTGGGCTCGTGCTTTCATCATTAGCTGTGATTATATAAGCTCCCAAGCCAAATATTTTCCAGGGTGTTGACTTCTGACAGCTTTAAGTTGCCCCGCCGGGCATTATTTAAGAAATTATTCCCATTAATTATTAGAAATTGTGTGTTCCTTATATTTATATACAGTTAAAGTTGGGTAGACATTTACAATGATTTACTTGCTAGTTTTATATTAAAGTTAAAATAGTAAATTGATCAATAAATGAACTTCAGTTAGGTATTTGAATTATTTTTAATGCTTGCTTATTTTCTCTATTTATTAAAAATTTCTGATAAGTATTAGCATAATTTTATTCGGTATTCAATATATAAACGAATTTCTATACTATCCAGACGAGCTCAGTAGCTGGCTTTAATTAACCAACTTAAGAAATAATATTATTTGAATATTATTGCCACTTAAATACTTAACTTTAATGAATCCTCGCCATAAAGCTAATGTGAATACTCATGCTGTTTAACCTTCGATGGATTCACAAATTCACAGACTTCACAGCCAGGCTAATGACAATGCTGTCTTTGGTCTTTGGTTAGGTCAAAGCCTCCCACTCCCAGCCACGCCCACACCCCCTTCCCGCGGTGTGCGCTTCATTAAACAGCAAGGTAAATAAATGTGGCCTAAACTCTATAATTTTTGGCGCTTTTCCGCTGGCTTGACTTTGGCGACCTGGCCTGGCTAAACAATGGCCGCTTCGCCCACACACAGATATGTGTTGTGCCGTGTGGACAGGTAGATAGGCAGCAAACACGGCAAACAAATACAAAAAACACGGCGAAAACAGTTAGCCATCGAACAAGTTTGCTGCCTGGCGGCGGCTGCAAGTCGCTTTCTGGGCCAAACCGCATAGTCGGCTAATTGCACAAAAAATGCGGCTTGCGGCTGGCGCAGCTGCAGCCTCAACTTTAAACTGGGAAACTCCGGCGAAGAAAACAACGCATTGCATAATTCATTGCCCTTTTCGCTTATATTATTCTCTAATTATGATTTCTGAGCCCTCGCGAGAAATAAAAATAAACAAGCGTCGGCATCGCTATTTTTCTTAATTAGCGCCGAGTGGTGCGTGCAGTCTCAGCTTGCTTGCAAATTATTTTCAGCTTGTTGTGCCTTTTTCCTTCAATAAAAGCCGCCAAGACCTGTCCGGGGCTTAAGCCGCTTTTCAATGGCTTTTATTCGCCTTTTTCATTTCGGGTCTTAAGCTTTTTATTCGCATGCAACAAAGTTATCTAATGCCTCGCGGCTGTCGCTGTGTGTATCTCATTGCAAATGAAACATGTGGCAGGGCGTTTGCCTTCGCGTTTGACTAAATTTTAAGCCCAGATTGAGATTTCTCTCGGAGACAATTTGCGGAAGTTGTTAATGGACTTGGTCTGCGACTGGTCTGTGTGACTTGCGTTGGGGTTTCCTATTACAAATGCAGTTAAGACCACTATGTCAATCAGGTTTGGCTTGCCAAATCCGTCAGAGCAAACAAAAGACTTAGGCAACAAACGTGATAGTCAAAAAGGGGATTATGAAAAGTGCAGTGAAAAGTATAAATTAATGAAAATATATTTGAGTTTTTATTAAAGAAAGGTTGATTGATAAATTGGGAATCTAAAAACTTAAACACACTCCATTTAAAAACCAGTAAATATTAGTCCAGGAATATTTCAAGTTCTTTAAATCAAATCTTCCGAATTTCCTCCTATTTATTAAGTAATTCTAGGTCAAGCTCTGCGCCCCCAAACGTCTTAGCCTCCACCCCAAAGCAGGCCCAGTTAGCACGCAAATATTAATCAAAACTGTAACAACTGGCAACTGTACATCTTGTGTTAGCTGGTCTATAATTACTTGACAATAACGGCAACCTTGCGCCTCGATCTCCGCTTACAAAAGCACTGCAAGGCGACGAGGGGCGAGCCACTCGAGCAGCCCCACCCCAGGCACCCCCAGACACCTCTAGACACCCCCAGACACCTTTAGAGAGACAGACACAGACACCGAGACAGCCCAGACGGACTGAACTCAGCTTTGGATATGAATGAAAAGTCACACACGCACCCACAGACACAATGGCTGGCAAACAAGCTCATACACAGCAGCAGCAATCACAGTCGTGACAGCAACAAGCGGATTAGCCTTAAACTTTCGTGTTAGTCTAAATAATAATACCCAACTCTTGGCATTTGTTGAACATTTATTTCGAGTGCGGCGACCTTATCACATTTGAGTTTATTGTAGGTTCATAGAAGGTGTAATTGAAGCAAAATTTATTAGGAGGTTAATTTAGAAGGTGACTAAGGCAGGTGAAAGGAGAGAAAATGAAGTAAAGTATATTTTATTTATCTCTCCTCTATTTTTTTATTAGACATTTATGCAATGAAGATTAATTAAGTATTGGAAAGCACTTTGTTGTGGCTAAACATTAATTTCGGTTTTATGGGAACATAGGAATTCCCAGCTCGAAAACCATATTACATAAGTGCCATTCCAAAGTAGAAATATTAATTAAAAAAATCGTTTCTTTATAAGTATTAATTAAATTTGGAAAAGCACCTTGTGGCTAAATATTAATTTCGGGTTATTACTGCTACTTTTGGTATTTCCTGCTGAAGAATCATCTTAGAAAAATTCCATGGAAATATTTGAAGTTATATCTTATACAAAACTTAGCTTAATAATTATTAATTTAATTTTTAAAAGCTCCTTGATGTGGCTTAACTTTAGGAATTCCCAGCTCGAGAATCATCTTAGAAAAATTCCATTCTCAGTAACACATTATGTGGTTTCGAAATACTTGTGGTTATATCTTATTAAAAACTTAACTTAATAAATATTTATTAAATATCAAAAGCTCCTTTCGATATACTTGTAGTTATATCTTACACAAAACTTAGCTTAATAAATATCAATTTAATTTTTAAAAGCTCCTTGATGCGGCTTAACTTTAATTTAAAGTTATGATGTATACTTTAGGAATTCCCAGCTTGAAAATCAACTTAGAAAAATTCCACTCTAAAGTAAAAATAACACATAATGTGGTTTCAAAGTACTTGTAGTTATAACTAGTAAAAAACTTTACTTAATTAATATTAATTAAATACTATAAAGCTTCTTGTTGTGGCAAGTGATTAATTCAAACTTAAGTTTGGAATTCCCCCATTCCAAACCGAATTTCTCCGGCTCAGAGTCATCTTACTAAGAGTCCATTCTCAAGTAAAAATAACGCATTAAGGCGAATCTTAGCTTTATTTATGGCTCACCAAAGACCTCCAGCGGAGGGGGATGCACGGGGGCTAAGCTTAGCATCTCAGTATATGCAAATTCATCTGCAAGCCGCGGTTTGGGGCTTCTCGAGGGACTTTCTAAAACCGCAGCCGCGGAAACACGTGCTGGGATCAGCCGGAGTCTGAGTCAGCGTGGCATAAATTCGCTAAGCGGCTAAGTTTATCGGATGCGTGTGTGCGAAGGTGTGAATGAGCAACCGGTTCCTATGATTATTTATGATTATTTTATATTTCGACTGCCAGGGCGAGGCCGTAAAGTAATTTCCTCTGGATTATTGGATTCCGAAGCGACCGAACTGACACTTGTTTTCACTTTTTTTCGTTTGCAGATTGGTAACAAAACCCAGCGCTTAATTGGGCATTAAATCGGGCCAAAATGGACCTACCGACGGCAGCCAATTCGCATTGGCTGGCCGCTTTGCTGTCGTCGCTGCTGCTTTTCAATTTGCTACACACGATCGGAGCCGACGAGGCGTTTTCGTGTCCAAATGGTAAGTCAACCCCCCCTCTTAGATCACATTTTTCCAGCCCAAATATTAGGTAAGAACCGCGAGCTGCGTTGGTAACACGTGCATGCTCGGCGGACGCAGGTGTGGCCGCCCAAAGTCAAAGCTTTAAGCATAAATCAAAAGCCAGTAATTGCAGCCGTGGCAATCGGAAACGGATTTGTTTGGGCGCTTAGAAGGGGCGTGGCCGTATTGGCCAATTAGGCGTTTAGGAATTCTTTGTCTCAGCTTCTAATTACATAATCGATGGGCCTTGATCGGACCACTTCCGCTTGTTAAAATGCCAGAAGAAATGTCGGTGGGAACTTGTGGCTCTCTGACCCAAGATATACACTTAACAAAGTCCGATTCAAAGTCTTTAATCTTCAGATTGATGAATTGGCTTGGGCTTTTTCGATTTCAAGCGATTAATGTTAATTTCACGCTGCTTTTCGGTGGCTCGAATAATAAATGCACAATGACGCGGTGGTTTCCCTTTAAGAGAAAACAGTTTCCCCAATGATAAGGCAAGAAAGGTTTACAAGATTGACGAAATGAGGGTTATTAGGCGGGTCATTATGGCCCTTATGGCTTGGGTTCTTTCCATCACTCTTGAGGAATGTTAAGTAAATTAATTTCCTGTTTTATATCAGTTCTATCTCTAGCCTTGAAGGCTCTTATTTAATGCTCAGTGTAGGCTTAGCCATATTTGTGTCATAAACCTATCGCATACGTTTGTGCCATAAAAATTCTTTAGCTAATGACAAAATCCACAAAAGCCAATAAGCAACCTGCTAAACGGGTTAACGCTCAGCGAAACTTAAAGAATAAGAAAAAGATTTGACTTTGGTGAGCTGAAAAGTGTGCAGAGAATGTGAATATGACGGAAGCTGGGGCCAGGCCAATCAATCAGTACTCGGTGGACCTTTCACTTGGCCAGTGCCACCTACAACACCTATAGTACTCAGCCCTAACAGTTATAACATATGGCCAAACTCGTTTCTGGCCGCGTCCATTGCCATTTTGCCTGGTTCGTAGAATACTCTAAGCCATGACAGCATGTAGAGAGTGCGCCATACGAAGAATTTCCAACTCCCGACTTGGAACGAGATTTCTTAACGGTTCTCCGCTGCTGCAGTTGCCGCTGCTGTTTGTTTTTTATATACTTTTTCCTGCCTTTTTTTAGTCTGAGTGAGTGACTGGGCTCCTGTCTCTCTGCCAAGAGGAGTCCATCTTTTAACTAGCTCCAGTGCAGCTTGCTGTGCTGATTAACACTCGCACATGCTCACACACTCACACACACACTCACAGGGGCACTCTCAAACGAGTTCGTTGCCTAAGTCTTTTATTTTTTAAATATTTTTCCACCGCGCTTTGGTTTTTTCTTTTTTTTTCTGCTTTGTTTTCCATATGCAGGTGTCTGCTTGTGTGTCGGCTTGGGACTTGTCTTAGGTGCAGTTGGCTGACTGGGTTTGGTTACACACTCACACTGGGGCTCGAAAAATAGGCCAAACTCTTGCCAGTTATTGCAGTTTTTCCATTTTGCTGTTGCATATTGATCGCAGCTAATAAACCGATATCGAAAGATATATGGGCTAAGAATGGGAGACCTGTTGTTTACGACATTTCTGCTTTTATGACTCAACTAATGGAATTATGATGCTCAGCTATTAGTTACTTTTGTGAGTTGTGGCTTCACAGATTTATGGTGATGGTGTCAAAGGGGTAAGGCCACAACTAAAAATAAAAACGTTGAAGCTTAGGAATTTTGGCAAGAGTATTTAGGGGTCTTTGGGCTGGTAAAAGGAAGTTAAAAATAAGAGTTAAGTAGGTAATATCAATGCATAGGTCATATGAAAAAAATATATACAAGAATCATAGGTACACGCTGTTGTGTTTTTTCTTCTTACAACATTCTAATTATTAAATTAGTTAAAAATAAGCGTTTGAGGAGAATGTATAGTGAGATAGGTAATATCAATGCAAAGGTTACTTAAAAACTTAAAATAAATTCAAGATTCATATAAATAAAATAAATTAAAAAATCATAGGCACACGCGGTTGTGTTTTCTTCCATCTTACAATATTATAATTACTTATTTCAATAAATACGCCAAGAAAACAATTTTCAGAACCAACCAACAGTTGTACCGCCGCCGGCGACTTGGCGGCGGCTTGGTAGTCAGGCCTAACGGTAAAAGCCTCAAATCGATGATGACCAACTGACAAGCTCCTCTCTCCTCGCTCCCGAAGACTTAGAAGAGCAACTTGCACACTCCGGGGCCACGCTTGAGTAAACGCCGCCGAGCTGCCGAGAGTTCCGAGCTAATTAAACGGCGAGTTCTCTGCGGCTTCTTCATCAGGCCTACACTGGCAGAAAAATATATAAGCGATTCGGGGCTGATAATCGTTTCTGGGTCGGCAGACACACACTTGGTTTGGATTTATGAATGAGCGACACCTTATTTTGTTTTATTTATGATATTGAGGCGCTTACAAAACCACAAAGCGTGAAATGCGCGTGTGTTCAAGTCAAATTAAACAAATTTTCCACATTTGGTGGCACCTGAGTTCGTTAAGGGGAAGCCAGCGCTTTTCCACCTGACTGATCTCTGTGGGAACCAGCCCCCTTAATTATTTAAGGTTTATATTCAATCAAAGCTAAGCTAGGAATTAATTAGAATTCCAAGAACCCTTATTAGGCACTCTTTGCTGCTTTCTACGCACTCACTGAAATTGAGATCTCATTCTCTCCAGCCAGCTTCTTTTTGGCCGAGATTTAATGGCTAAGATAGCGAGTTACTCGGCTGGAGGCATTGGGGTTAGGGAAATGAGCACAGCGAAGAAGATTTATGGCCAACCACAGCCGAGTTTTCACTTTTTCTTTTCTGAATAATGTCGAAATAGCTGCCTAAAAGTTGGGTATGACATATATACCCCGAAAATGGGTAATACGTGTGTATATTCGTTTACGAAATTGGTTTGTAAGTGGGGTTTCAGGTACCTAAAAGGTTTCGTATATTTTTACAGCCTCTTTGTTCCAGTTAGCTTGTTAGTTCTAAGAGAATAATGGTATTTCCACACAATTAGGGCCATAAAATGTATCTTAACATGATATTTAAGAATCTGGCCCAGCCAATTTGCTGCGGTTCATTGGACCATTAACTTTGACAAAGAGAACAAAATCCAAATAATATAATCGCAGGGCTTGTAAAAATCCCACATGCTCGCACATAACTAGATGATTTTTACGTAAGAAATTCTCACATTACCAATTCGGTATTGTTTCCACGAGATCTTCTCCTATGCCGCAATCTCGGGCTGTAACTTAAATATATAGACAATGATCGGGCCAGGTCGGAGCACTTGGCCAAGTCACGCAGCAAACATTTGCATAGGTAATGGCGCAGAAGGCAGAAGGAGAGAAATAAAGCTTCCTGGCAAGAATTCCAAATATCTGGCACACAAGGCAATGGAGTCGAAGCCCAGCGAGGGAGGCGGGGAGAGAGAGCTGGCTGGAAACCGGCTAACCTTGTCCAGTTGATGTGGCTGCACCCAAGTCGAAGACCAAAAGAATTTCCAAGCCAATTGGCAGTTACGTGGCTTTAATTGCCCGCCGCGAATCGAACGCCGGAGTTCTCGGCTGTCACGGTGACATGGCCCGAAGGTGGAGAATTTATCGCGGTCTCAGATGGAGTATCTATGTATCTATGTATCTATGTATCTATGTATCTATGTATCTGCTACCATTAAAAGCAATTACTCGGAGCTTTTGCGCTGACTTAGATCCCAATTGAAGCGTGTTAGCCGGCCCAGAAGAATCCCCGAAAGAAGTCCAGAAATGCCTGAGTCGCTCTCGCCCACGTATGGAAGTGGAACACCTTACAGTTAGCCGTGGCTTTATTTTGGCATTGAAGCATGGCTAATACCGAATTGTGCGGTAAACGGGCACACAAATAAATAAATTCGAACAAATTGTCTGGCCAATAGCGGTCCACTCAACCAGTTAGGCCACAAATAAGCCGCAGAGAACGTTAACCAACTGTAAATTGGGTGGAATTGCTGCTAAAATGGGTAATGGCCACAAGACTTGTGGCTGGCTCAAAATGGGATTGATTTTTATGGGAAAAATATAAGAATAATTCAACTAATACATAGAATGGTATAAATTGCTAAGGAATATTTATAAGCTCTAGTAAGGCAGTTTAAATATCAGAGCAGCTGCACAACCTTGTTTTCTTTCACATTTTTATTACAATTAAGTAGCAGGGTAGTAGTTTTCCCACTTTACCTTTAGTTCACTCGAAAGGTGACAAAGGTAAAAAGCTAATTAAGTTGCCAAAAGTCGCCTTTATATAACCTGGAGTCGCAACTCTGGCCAGGCTCAGGGTTCAAGGAAAACGCAACTAAAGTCACATTAGTTAGTCTTGAACTTTCAACTTAAATGCAAGATGGTTTCGAAAAGCAAACCGTGTTATATGGCTTAGTGATATTACCTATAATTAAGGGGGAATTATCTTGAGACCAACACTTCAATTTCTTTAATGAGAGACTCTTAAGCCAAGACTCTTTGGCCTGGCCGACAGGATGCAGTTTCCCATGTAGTATGCGATCGAATCGAATCTCGATTGGGCGAGGAAATCGTGAAAGTCACCTACGGATCAGCTCCCAAACGAATCTCAAAATCTGTGGCACAGTAAATACCAAATACAAGCAACTACTTGGGCAGAGAAAAACATGTGTGTGACTCTTAAAGGCTGGCGCGTGCCTTCGCACATAAAAAGCGCAAATTGTTTAAATACTTTTGCTTTTTGTTGTGGCCCCGCGGACAGAGTGTGTGTGCTGTGTGTTTAAGAGTGTGCCTGGTGCATATCTCAGGCGATTTGATTTTAAATGAAAGCTGTCAATCAGGCTGACTGCGTGAGGCGGGCCAACTTTCCCATTTTACCAGGAAAACTCTTGCACTTGGCACTTGGCGGAAAATGAAAGCGTCACAGCCCAAGTGCTGGCCGCATCTCCAGTATCAGATCTCAGTAGGCCTAACCACTTAATTATCTGTTGATTTGCCACCTGAATTCTGGTTCTCACACAGAAAGTGGCCATAAATTAGGCAAAACGGGTTAAAATGCTGATTGGGGTCACACATCTCTCCTCCCAGTTGGTGGCCATATTTACCGATTAAATATATATAGTTGAAAGTCCAGGGAATCTCTTATTGTATCTTTAATTATAATCTCTTATCTCCAAGAACATAGTTCAGATATTAAGGTTGAAGCGGAATTATGGCTTGGCAAGTAAATGTAAACCCATAAATCTAACCTCTACTATAGGTAATATGCATTTATTTAATTACTTGACTTGAAGAACTTAAATTTAAAGAGTCTTCTTATTATCTGAACCACCTGTGACCTTCTCTAACATATATTCTTCTCGAATTTAATCAGTCTTCTTACTATCTGAACCATCTGTGACCTTCTCTAATATATGTTCTTTCCTCTTTCCAGGTTGGGAGCTGCGCGGCTTAAATTGTTATAAATATTTCAATATCAAGCACTCGTGGGAGAAAAGCGCCGAGCTGTGTCGAAGGTGAGTGGAATCACAACCATAACTATATATGATAATTTCCATAGCCCAGCTGGCTTAGTTTGGCAGAGAGGAAGTGAGCGGGGAAGACTCGGCTTGGACTGGTTTCGAGCCAGAGAAGGTAGCAAAGCCATCAAGCTGCAGCCAAGCTTGAACAGCAGCGTAAGAGCTACCTGTTGTTCTGGGAGGGATTGATGGATGGATTGATGGATGGATCGATGGTTGGCTGCCCGATCGGGGAGATGTATATATGTACTCGATGCCGTTACGGCACCGCATTGCATTTCCGCTTGCCGACAGCTAACTGTCAATGCCAAAGTGGGCAGCAAACCGAGCCAAAAAAGCCGCCGCCGCGGCTCTGCTGACCAAGTTTGAGACGGCTTTTCAGCCCGACTGGGCAGGGCCATCGAATACCGAATAACGAATACCATCGATACCTGGCTGACTCATAGCTCCGCCTTTCCGCCTCAATTCTTTCTTGATTTGGCCAGCGAAAAGAAAGTCGCCGAAGGCTTCCGGCCAAGTCGTTCCAGACCTGTTTTCTGGCCAATCTGACCCAAATACCTGTGCTCCATCAGCCAAGCACCTGACCAAGAATCGAGAGTGTTTTGATAAGGGCCCGGCCCTAATGAACGTGAGAATCTCCAGCTGACCCCCTGGCCCCGCGGGGTGAAAGTTTCTCCGGTTTTTTTCGGCCATGCTCGGTACTCCGTCGGCGCCGACTCGAGATGTATTAATAAAGCTATTGGCTCCGGCGGCATGTCAATGCCCTACGCAATTTCTCTTTGCCATCGCCGGCGTTAAATGGCACTTAAGTATGCTCCGCACATTGCTGGCCGGCCATCCTAATGTAATTTACATGCCATAGACCCCATAGACCCCGCCCCAGCCAGTGGAGTCCAGTGCCAGCTACGTGGCTAAGACTGGGGTTCAACAAACGTTGGCCGTGTGTCTTTGGATTTGCCAAAATGTCCACTGTCTCTGTATTGTTTATATCAACACAGGGGGCCTGCGTTGACAGGTGTCGTTATCCATTCACCTGTGAGGTTTGGGTTTTCTGTATTCGCTCTGCTCTTTTTTCGGTGAAATTTCTTCAATGGCGTGCGCAGCATGCGAAATGCGGCAGAATTAAGTCAGTTAGCGGAGTTGTTGCCAAGGAACTCATCAAGGAAATGGTATTTTTCCTTACTTTCCCAATGCTTTTTAGATATATTATCTCTTATTGAAATTCTAGGTATAGAAGAAATTAAGTATAATACGAATACTTTATAGGACATCCTTACTGTTTAGTTTTTTAATATAAATGTGGAGTTGTTGCCAAGGAACTCATCAAGGAAATGGTTCCCAATGCTTTTATAGATGATTTTGGTTTCTGAGTTGGCATTTGAAATGGAATAGTTATATTCATAAATCAATTATTATTATATATTACTTTTTAGCTAATATATATTATCTATTATTGAAATGCACTCTAAATATCGAAGAAATTAATTATGATAGGAATACCTTATAGGACATCATTACTGCTTAGTTTTTTAATATAAATGTGGCCTTTGAGAATTATTTATTTATTTATGTTTTTTTTTTAGATGATTTTGGTTTCTTGTTGGCATTTGAAATGGAATAATTATATTCATAAAGCAATTATAATCAAATATTACTTATTAGCTAATATATATATATCTCTTATTGAAGAAATTAGGTATAATACGAATATTTTATAGGACATCCTTAATGCTTAGTTTTTTAATATAAATGTGGAGTTGTTGCCAAGGAACTCATCAAGAAAATGGTTTTTTTCCTTACGTTCCCAATGCTTTTTTAGATGATTTTGGTTTCTTAGTTGGCATTTGAAATGGAATAGTTATATTCATAACCTTACCTTTTATTAAGTATATATTATCTCTTATTGAAATACATTCTTGATATTGAAGAAATTAAGTATGATAGGAATACTTTATAGGACATCCTTACTGCTTTGTTTTTTAATATAAATGTGGCCTTTGAGAATTATTTATTTATGCTTTTTTAGATGATTTTGGTTTCTGAGTTGGCATTTGAAATGGATTAGTTATATTCATAAATCAATTTTATTTATATATTACTTTTTAGGTAATATAGATTATCTCTTATTGAAGAAATTAAAGTATAATTCGAATATTTTATAGAACATCATTACTGCTTAGTTTTTTAATATAAATGTGGCCTTTGACAAATAATGTTGTTGGTAATTTAGGTTTCTTTTGGTTATTTATTTATTAATTTTGTTATTTTTGTTTGTTAATTCGAATTTCCTATAAAGAAAGCAGAGATATACCCAAATTCCTGCCCTCCCTAAGCCTTATTAGCTATAAGCTAGGTAGAAACCTCTCCGAAGTTGTTACCATCTCATATCAAAGCCCTTTCCATAAAGGCCTGAATTATCACCAGAAACCGAGTCAAGAATTTGCCAAGCAAACACGGCTCAGATTCCAGCAAGTAACCTGCCAATGTTCGGCCAAAACCAAGAGATTTCTTTGGGTGAAAATCCATGAAACCCGCGAAAGCGCTAACTACCAGCCCAAATAGCAGATCGTATCTCCTCTGGCTTACCTTAGGCCCGCCCAGGCCATATATAAATGCGTATTGTAAATTGCAAAGCCATATATAAGGTTTGACTTGCGGAGCCGCCGTCTGGGTTTTCACTCTTGTGTGGCACGCAGCGCACTCGCCGCAGGGAGTGGCTTCCATACATAATTCGGCCTGCCTTTTCGATATGTTTCTGGGAGTTTTTTTGGCATGCCGCAGCTGCAGCCACGTCCCACGCGGCGAATGCGTAATGTCGCAATGGCTCTGGGCGGAAACCCGTTTTCCCGCAGAGAACTCGGCCTTATGAGATTGTGAGATTGAAATCAAAGTGAGTTTGGCGATTGGAAACGAAAGTTTCGCTGGATGCAGTGCGCCCGATTTCCCCCATATAATAATTGGGATAGAAGCGCAAAATAGAAAGTAAAGCGCAGCTGCATAATTGAAGTTCCATTACACCCGGCAGCCGGGCAGAGCGGAAGCCTGGCCAAGAGCAGCGCTAATCGCCTATATCCTCCTCCTCCTCCATGGGAGGCATAATTACTATACACAGAAAGAAAGGAAAAGATGTGCCAAGTTTAAGTGCATTTCAGGCAGCTTTGATTGCTTTATTTAAACTTACTTAACATTTTTATTTTCTTGCTTATTTTCTTACTTAGGTACGGCGCTGAGCTGGTGGCCATTGACAGCTATGCGGAGAACAACGACACCCTGTCCATTGCCCGGGCCAGCGATCCCAACCAGCGCGGCTCGGACAAGTACTGGCTGGGCCTGGCCTCCCTGGACGACCTGCGGACCAACACCCTGGAGTCGGCCTCGGGAGCCCTGATCTCTCAGTACTCCGGCTACTGGTCGCTGCACCAGCCCAACTCCGACTCGGGTGAGTGTGTGGCCGCCGGCTTCGCGGGCAAGTCACAGAGCTGGGACCTGGGCACCTGCGAGTCCCTGCTGCCCTTCATGTGCCGGGCCCAGGCCTGTCCCCAGGGAGCGCTGCACTGCGCCAACGGGAAGTGCATCAACCAGGCCTTCAAGTGCGACGGCAGCGACGACTGCGGCGATGGCACGGACGAGCTGGACTGCCCGGCCCAGTGCCACTACCACATGCAGTCTGGCGGGGATGTGATCGAGACGCCCAACTATCCGCACAAGTACGGGGCCCTGAGCAAGTGCAAGTGGACGCTGGAGGGGCCGCTGGGCAGCAACATCATCCTGCAGTTCCAGGACTTCGAGACGGAGAAGACCTTCGACACCGTTCAGATCCTGGTGGGCGGACGGACCGAGGACAAGTCCGTGTCGCTGGCCACGCTCAGCGGCAAGCAGGACCTCACCACGCAGCCCTTCGTCTCCGCCTCCAACTTCATGATCGTCAAGTTCACCACGGACGGCAGTGTGGAGCGCAAGGGCTTCCGGGCCACCTGGAAGACGGAGGCCAAGAACTGCGGCGGCACCCTGAAGGCCACCCTGCAGCGCCAGATCCTGACCAGCCCCAACTACCCCAAGCAGTATCCCGGCGGCCTGGAGTGCCTGTACGTGATCAAGGCCCAGCCGGGCCGCATCATCTCCATCGAGGTGGATGACCTGGACGTGGCCGAGGGACGCGACTACCTGATGATCCGCGACGGAGACTCCCCCATGAGCCGCACCATCGCCAAGCTGACCGGCAAGACGTCCCAGAACGAGCGGGTCATCATCTCCACCGGAAATGCCCTCTATCTGTACTTCAAGTCCAGCCTGGGTGAGGCCGGCAAGGGCTTCAGTCTGCGCTTCATCCAGGGCTGCAAGGCCACGATCACCGCCAGAAACGGCACCGTGACCTCGCCCGCCTTCGGCCTGGCGGACTACCCCAAGAACCAGGAGTGCTACTTCACCATCCGCAACAATGCCCGGGCTCCGCTCTCCCTCAAGTTCGACAAGTTCACCGTCCACAAGAGCGACAATGTCCAGGTCTTCGACGGATCCTCCACCTCCGGCCTGCGCCTGCACTCGGGCAACGGCTTCACGGGCACGGCGGCCCCCAAGCTCACCCTGACCGCCTCCTCCGGCGAGATGCTCATCAAGTTCACCTCGGATGCCCTGCACAATGCAGCGGGGTAAGTCTTTTATAGAAAGTATAACCAAGTTAGAGACTAATCTCTCCTTTTTCTTGACCCCCAGATGGTCGGCCACCTTCTCGGCCGACTGCCCGGAACTGCAGCCCGGCATCGGAGCCTTGGCCTCCAGTCGCGACACCGCCTTCGGCACGCTGGTCAGCTTCACATGTCCCATTGGACAGGAGTTTGCCACCGGCAAGACGCGTCTGGTCACGGAATGCCTGCGCGGTGGCAACTGGAGTGTCTCCTACATACCCAAGTGTCAGGGTGAGTTCGAAGTTCTCAGAGATGCTTAATGGTTACTGATTACTGATTCCTCCTATCTTGATTCCAGAGGTCTACTGCGGTCCTGTGCCACAGATCGACAACGGCTTCTCCATTGGCTCCTCGAACGTGACCTACCGCGGCATAGCCATGTACCAGTGCTACGCGGGCTTCGCCTTCGCCTCCAGTGCCCCCATCGAGAAGATCTCGTGTCTGCCGGACGGGCGCTGGGAGCGCCAGCCCCACTGCATGGCCTCCCAGTGCGCCGCCCTGTCGGAGGTGGCCCACGCCAACGTGACCCTGTTGAACGGAGGCGGACGCAGCTACGGCACCATTGTCCAGTACGAGTGCGAGCCGGGCTACGAGCGGAACGGGCACCCGGTGCTCACCTGCATGTCCAACGGCACCTGGAGCGGGGATGTGCCGCGGTGCACGCGGAAGCGCTGCTACGAGTTCCCGGAGATCGCCAATGGCTTCGTGGTGGACGCCAGTCGCACCTACCTGTACGGGGATGAGGCCAGGGTGCAGTGCTTCAAGGGCTACAAGCTGATCGGGAGCAACATCATGCGCTGCAGCGAGGGACAGAGGTTCGAGCAGCCGCCCACCTGCGAGGACATCAACGAGTGCAGCTCCTCGCAGTGCGACCTGACCACCACCGAGTGCCAGAACACGAACGGCTCCTTCCACTGCCAGTGCCGCTCGGGATTCACGGCCACCACCGAGTGCAGGCCCGTGGGCGACCTCGGACTGGGCAACGGCGGCATTCCCGACGACAGCATCAGCACCTCGGCCAGTGAGCCTGGCTACGGCAAGGCCCAGGTGCGCCTCAACACGAACGGCTGGTGCGGCGGCTCCTCGGAGCCGGGTGCCAACTGGATCCTGATCGACCTCAAGGCCCCCACCATCCTGCGTGGCTTCCGCACCATGTCGGTGCAGCGGCCCGATGGCAACGTGGCCTTCAGCTCGGCGGTGCGTCTGCAGTACTCCAACGACCTGACCGACGTCTTCAAGGACTACGCCAATCCCGATGGCACTGCCGTGGAGTTCCGCATCCTGGAGCCCACCCTGTCCATCCTCAACCTGCCCCTGCCCATTGAGGCGCGCTTCATTCGCTTCCGCATCCAGGACTACGTGGGTGCCCCGTGCCTGCGCATGGAGCTGATGGGCTGCACCCGCCTGGACTGCGTGGACATCAACGAGTGCAGCAAGAACAACGGCGGCTGCGACCAGAAGTGCATCAACTCCCCCGGCGGCTACGCCTGCGGCTGCAACACCGGCTACCAGCTGTACACCTCCAACGGCACCGCCGGCTACCACATCGAGCGCTCGGAGACCGGGGAGCGCGACGGAGACAGCTATCAGCGCAACAAGACCTGTGTGCCCCTCATGTGCCCGGAGCTTCTGGCCCCGGAGAACGGGCAGCTGCTGAGCGACCGGAACGACTACCACTTCGGGGATGTGGTGCGCTTCCAGTGCCACTTTGGCTACATCATGAGCGGCAGCTCGGCGGCCCTGTGCCTGTCTAGCGGTCAGTGGAACGCCAGCGTGCCGGAGTGCAATTGTGAGTACCAGATAGGAGATCCCTGAAAGATAAAATACCCTATAATTCCCTATTTTCCAGATGCCAAGTGCGTCTCCCTGCCCGATGACAAGCTGGAGGGTCTGACTGTGGCCCGTCCCGATCCCGAGTCCGTCCTGGTGCCCTTCCGCGACAACGTGACCATCACCTGTGGCTCGGCCGGGCGCCAACTGAGAGCCACCGCCTCCTCCGGCTTCCGGCAGTGCGTCTACGACCCCAAGCCGGGTCTGCCCGACTACTGGCTCTCGGGCATGCAGCCCTCGTGCCCGCGGGTGGACTGCTACTCGCCCATGCCCACACCCGGAGCGGAGTACGGCCAGTTCGTGGACACGCGCTTCCAGAGCAGCTTCTTCTTCGGCTGCCAGAACACCTTCAAGCTGGCCGGCCAGACGGGCCGCCACGACAACGTGGTCAGGTGTGGAGCCGACGGCATCTGGGACTTTGGGGATCTGCGCTGCGAGGGACCCGTCTGTGAGGATCCTGGCCGCCCGGCCGATGGACGCCAGATTGCCAGGAGCTACGAGCAGAGCTCGGAGGTGTACTTCGGCTGCAACCGGCCTGGCTACATCCTGATCAACCCGAGACCCATCACCTGCATCCGGGAGCCGGAGTGCAAGGTGATCAAGCCCCTGGGCCTGAGCTCCGGCCGGATTCCCGACTCGGCCATCAACGCCACCTCGGAGCGACCCAACTACGAGGCGAAGAACATCCGCCTCAACTCGGCCACGGGCTGGTGCGGCAAGCAGGAGGCCTTCACCTACGTGAGCGTGGACCTGGGACAGATCTACCGCGTCAAGGCCATCCTGGTCAAGGGTGTGGTGACCAACGACATCGTGGGCCGTCCCACGGAGATCCGCTTCTTCTACAAGCAGGCCGAGAGCGAGAACTACGTCGTGTACTTCCCCAACTTCAACCTGACCATGCGCGATCCCGGCAACTACGGCGAGCTGGCCATGATCACCCTGCCCAAGTACGTCCAAGCCCGCTTCGTCATCCTGGGCATCGTCAGCTACATGGACAACGCCTGCCTCAAGTTCGAGCTGATGGGCTGCGACGAGCCCAAGCAGGAGCCCCTCCTCGGCTACGACTACGGCTACTCCCCCTGCGTGGACAACGAGCCCCCGATCTTCCAGAACTGCCCCCAGCAGCCCATCGTGGTGCGTCGCGACGAGAACGGCGGCGTCCTCCCCGTGAACTTCACCGAGCCCACGGCCGTGGACAACTCCGGCTCGATTGCCCGCCTGGAGATCAAGCCCCAGAACTTCCGCACGCCCAGCTACATCTTCAAGGACACGGTGGTCAAGTACGTGGCCTTCGACTACGACGGCAACGTGGCCATCTGCGAGATCAACATCACGGTGCCGGACGTGACCCCGCCGCTGCTGCAGTGCCCCCAGAGCTACGTGATCGAGCTGGTGGACCGGCAGGACAGCTACACCGTCAACTTCAACGACACCCGGAAGCGGATCAAGACCTCCGACGACACCGGCGAGGTGAAGCTGCAGTTCAGGCCGGAGAGTGCCACCATCAAGATCGGCAACTTCGAGAACGTGACGGTGACGGCCACGGACAAGTACAGCAACCGGGCCTCCTGCCACTTCCAGGTCTCGGTGAAGGCCTCGCCCTGCGTGGACTGGGAGCTGCAGCCGCCGGCCAACGGAGCCATCAACTGCCTGCCCGGGGACAGGGGAATCGAGTGCATTGCCACATGCAAGCCCGGATTCCGGTTCACCGACGGCGAGCCCCTGAAGACCTTCTCCTGCGAGACGTCCCGCCTGTGGCGTCCCACGTCCGTGGTGCCCGACTGCGTCTCGGAGAACACGGAGCAGGCCGCCTACCACGTCACCGCCACCATCACCTACCGCGCCAACGGAGCCGTGGCCCAGTCCTGCCTGGGTCAGTACCAGGACGTGCTCTCCCAGCACTACTCCGGCCTGAACCAGCTGCTCTCGCAGCGCTGCTCCGCGGTGAACGTCAACATGAACGTGACCTTCGTGAAGTCGGTGCCCATGCTGCTGGAGGAGAACGTGGTCAAGATGGACTTCATCCTCTCCATCCTGCCGGCGGTGCGCCAGCCGCAGCTCTACGACCTCTGCGGCTCCACCCTCAACCTCATCTTCGACCTGAGCGTCCCCTACGCCAGTGCCGTCATCGATGACCTCCTGAACATCGCCAACATCGGCAACCAGTGTCCCCCGCTGCGGGCCCTCAAGTCGCACATCACCCGCGGCTTCAACTGCAACGTGGGCGAGGTGCTCAACATGGACACCAGCGACGTGCCCCGCTGCCTGCACTGCCCCGCGGGGACCTACGTGTCCGAGGGCCAGAACAGCTGCACCTACTGCCCAAGGGGCTACTACCAGAACCGGGACCGCCAGGGCACCTGCCTGCGCTGCCCGGCCGGCACCTACACCAAGGAGGAGGGCACCAAGCTCCAGGCGGACTGCGTGCCCGTCTGCGGCTACGGCACCTACTCCCCCACGGGTCTGGTGCCGTGCCTGGAGTGCCCGCGCAACTCCTTCACCGCCGAGCCGCCCACCGGCGGCTTCAAGGACTGCCAGGCCTGTCCGGCCCAGAGCTTCACCTACCAGCCGGCCGCCTCGAACAGGGACTTGTGTCGCGCCAAGTGTGCCCCCGGAACCTACTCCGCCACGGGCCTGGCGCCCTGCTCGGCCTGCCCGCTGCACCACTACCAGGGAGCCACCGGGGCCCAGAGCTGCAACGAGTGTCCCAGCAACATGAGGACGGACTCCGCCGGCTCCAAGGGACGCGAACAGTGCAAGCCGGTGGTGTGTGGCGAGGGAGCCTGCCAGCACGGCGGCCTCTGCGTGCCCATGGGCCACGACATCCAGTGCTTCTGTCCCGCCGGCTTCTCCGGACGCCGCTGCGAGCAGGACATCGACGAGTGCGCCTCGCAGCCCTGCTACAACGGCGGCCAGTGCAAGGACCTGCCCCAGGGCTACCGCTGCGAGTGTCCTTCCGGCTACTCCGGCATCAACTGCCAGGAGGAGGCCAGTGACTGCGGTCCCGACACCTGTCCCGCCCGGGCCATGTGCAAGAACGAGCCGGGCTTCAAGAATGTGACCTGCCTGTGCCGCAGCGGCTACACCGGGGACCAGTGCGACGTGACCATCGATCCCTGCACGGCCAACGGCAATCCCTGCGGCAACGGAGCCAGCTGCCAGGCCCTGCAGCAGGGACGCTACAAGTGCGAGTGCCTGCCGGGCTGGGAGGGCATCCACTGCGAGCTGAACATCAACGACTGCGCCGAGAATCCCTGCCTGCTGGGGGCCAACTGCACGGACCTGGTCAACGACTTCCAGTGCTCCTGCCCGCCCGGGTTCACGGGTAAGAGGTGCGAGCAGAAGATCGACCTCTGCCTGTCGGAGCCCTGCAAGCACGGCACCTGCGTGGACAGGCTCTTCGACCACGAGTGCGTCTGCCACCCGGGCTGGACGGGCGGAGCCTGCGACATCAACATCGATGACTGCGAGGTGAGGCCCTGCGCCAACGAGGGCACCTGCGTGGACCTGGTGGACGGCTACAGCTGCAACTGCGAGCCGGGATACACGGGCAAGAACTGCCAGCACACCATCGACGACTGCGCCTCGAATCCCTGTCAGCACGGAGCCACCTGCGTGGACCAGCTGGACGGGTTCAGCTGCAAGTGCCGGCCCGGCTTCGTGGGCCTCGCCTGCGAGGCGGAGATCGACGAGTGCCTGAGCGACCCCTGCAACCCGGTGGGCACCGAGCGCTGCCTGGACCAGGACAACAGGTTCGAGTGCGTCTGCCGGGACGGCTTCAAGGGCCACCTCTGCGAGACGGACATCGACGACTGCGAGGCGCAGCCCTGCCTGAACAACGGCCTCTGCCGGGACCGCGTCGGCGGCTTCGAGTGCGGCTGCGAGCCCGGCTGGAGCGGGATGCGGTGCGAGCAGCAGGTGACCACCTGCAGCGTGCAGGCTCCGTGCCAGAACGACGCCAGCTGCATCGACCTCTTCCAGGACTACTTCTGCGTCTGCCCCAGCGGCACCGATGGCAAGAACTGCGAGACCGCCCCGGAGCGCTGCATCGGGGATCCCTGCATGCACGGCGGCAAGTGCCAGGACTTCGGCTCCGGCCTCAACTGCAGCTGTCCGGCTGACTACGCGGGCATTGGCTGCCAGTACGAGTACGATGCCTGTGAGGAGCAGGTGTGCCAGAACGGAGCCACCTGCCTGGACAACGGGGCTGGCTACAGCTGCCAGTGCCCGCCAGGCTTCACCGGACGGAACTGCGAGCAGGACATTGCCGACTGCAAGGACAACTCGTGCCCGCCGGGCGCCACCTGCGTGGATCTGACCAACGGCTTCTACTGCCAGTGCCCCTTCAACATGACCGGCGACGACTGCCGCAAGGCCATCCAGGTGGACTACGACCTGTACTTCAGTGACCCCTCGCGCTCCACCGCCGCCCAGGTAGTGCCCTTCCCCACGGGCGAGGCCAACAGCCTGACCGTGGCCATGTGGGTGCAGTTCGCCCAGAAGGACGACCCCGGCATCTTCTTCACCCTCTACGGCGTGGAGTCTGCCCGCATGACCCAGCGCCGGCGCATGCTCCTCCAGGCCCACTCCAGCGGCGTCCAGGTGTCGCTCTTCGAGGATCAGTCGGACGCCTTCCTCAGCTTCGGCGAGTACACCTCGGTGAACGACGGCCAGTGGCACCACGTGGCCGTGGTCTGGGACGGCATCTCCGGCCAGCTGCAGCTGATCACCGAGGGCCTGATTGCCAGCAAGATGGAGTACGGAGCGGGTGGCGCTCTGCCCTCGCACCTGTGGGCCGTCCTGGGACGTCCCCAGCCGTACGGACTCGGCCATGAGCCGGCCTACTCGGATGCTGGCTTCCAGGGCACCGTGACCAAGGCCCAGGTGTGGGCTCGCGCCCTCGACATCACCTCGGAGATCCAGAAGCAGGTGCGCGACTGCCGATCGGAGCCGGTCCTCTATCCCGGCCTGATCCTCAACTGGGCTGGCTACGAGGTGACCTCCGGCGGCGTGGAGCGCAACGTGCCCTCGTTGTGCGGACAGCGCAAGTGCCCCGTGGGCTACACGGGCGCCAACTGCCAGCAGCTGATGGTGGACAAGGAGCCACCGGTGGTGGAGCACTGCCCCGGCGACCTGTGGGTCATTGCCAAGAACGGATCCGCCGTGGTCAACTGGGACGAACCCCACTTCAGCGACAACATTGGCGTGACCAAGATCTACGAGCGGAACGGACACCGATCCGGAACCACCCTGCTGTGGGGCACCTACGACATCACCTACATCGCCTCGGATGCGGCCGGAAACACGGCCTCCTGCAGCTTCAAGGTCTCCCTGCTGAGTGAGTATTCTGGCCTTGGAGTATCCTGGTTTTCCCCGATATTAATCCATTCCCTTTCAGCCGACTTCTGTCCACCTCTGGCCGATCCTGTGGGCGGCTCCCAGGTGTGCAAGGATTGGGGAGCCGGTGGCCAGTTCAAGGTCTGCGAGATCTCCTGTAATGCCGGCCTGCGCTTCTCGGAGCAGGTGCCCGAGTTCTACACCTGCGGAGCCGAGGGCTTCTGGCGACCCACTCGCGAGCCCTCGACGCCTTTGGTCTACCCCTCGTGCTCGCCCTCGAAGCCCGCCCAGCGGGTGTTCCGCATCAAGATGCTCTTCCCCTCGGACGTGCTCTGCAACAAGGCTGGCCAGGCGGTGCTCCGCCAGAAGGTGACCAACTCGGTGAACGGCCTGAACCGCGACTGGAACTTCTGCTCGTACGCCATCGAAGGAACCAGGTAGGTGTCGGCCTGACCCAGCCTGGGATGACCTACTTAACCCCGAGAGTTTTGACCTTTCCAGGGAGTGCAAGGACATCCAGATCGATGTGAAGTGCGACCACTACCGGGCTGCCCAGAACAACCGGGTGCGTCGCCAGGCCAAGGATGGCGGTGTCTATGTGATGGAGGCCGAGCTGCCAGTGGTCAAGTAAGTAGTAGAGAGGCAGTGAAGCCACCTAGCATGTCCTTGTCGCGCGTACTCTGTGTATATGTCATATGTGTTTTGTGTGTCTGTTAACCCAATTTGCAGCGATGAGGATGACGACCTGGCTCTGACGGGTCGCCAGGGACGCCAGCAAACCGGCGGCGACACGTACACCCTGGAGATAGCCTTCCCGGCTGTAAAGTATGTCATGTCCAGCACTCCCCAGTGCCACCAGCTAACGTTGCACCCGCTGCCTCGACCCAGCATCCGCTCTGCACCCAGTACTACCAACTACTCAGTCTCTCAGTCTAATCCCACATCCATCCGAACCAACCAATCTCGCCCAGCTAACCCCATCTTAAATGTTAATGCGTTCTAACCCCAACTTAACGCTTGAGTCTCGGTGTCCGCCAGGGATTTACGAGTGTGTCGCATAAGGGATCGGAGTAGGGAATGTCCAGGCTATTGGTGAAGGTTCAGGAAGCATAATAATATTATTTACTACAAATTTGTTAATTAAAATAGTAAAACGATAAGGCTTTTATGCGACACATGAAGGGTAAATCTGGAAGTGGCCGTCATCACCTAATTCTTAATCACACGAACGAGATAACCCAACCGGAACCCAAGTAACCATCTCGGTTTCTCTCCCTCCGCAGCGATCCTGTGGTGCACACCTCGACCGGCGAGCGTTCCAGCGTCAAGCAGCTGCTGGAGAAGCTCATCCTGGAGGACGACCAGTTTGCGGTCCAGGAGATCCTGCCCAACACCGTGCCGGATCCAGCCTCGCTGGAACTGGGCTCCGAGTACGCCTGTCCCGTCGGCCAGGTGGTGATGATACCCGACTGCGTGCCCTGTGCCATCGGCACCTTCTACGACAGTGCCAACAAGACCTGCCTGGCCTGTGCCCGCGGCTCCTACCAGTCGGAGGCTGGGCAGCAGCAGTGCAGCAAGTGTCCGGTCATTGCCGGACGTCCGGGAGTCACCGCCGGACCCGGTGCTCGGTCGGCGGCGGACTGCAAGGAGCGCTGCCCGGCCGGCAAGTACTTTGATGCAGAGACGGGCCTGTGCCGCTCCTGCGGCCACGGCTTCTACCAGCCGAGCGAGGGAGCCTTTGGCTGCGAGCTGTGCGGCCTGGGCCAGACCACGCGCTCCACGGAGGCCACCTCGCGCAAGGAGTGCCGGGATGAGTGCAGCTCCGGCCAGCAGCTGGGCGCCGACGGACGCTGCGAGCCCTGCCCGCGCGGCACCTACCGCCTGCAGGGCGTCCAGCCCTCGTGCGCCGCCTGTCCGCTGGGCAGGACCACGCCCAAGGTGGGCGCCAGCTCCGTGGAGGAGTGCACCCTGCCGGTGTGCTCGCCGGGCACCTATCTGAACGCCACGCTGAACATGTGCATCGAGTGCCGCAAGGGCTTCTACCAGTCGGAGTCCCAGCAGACCGCCTGCCTGCAGTGCCCGCCAAACCACAGCACCAAGATCACCGGGGCCACCTCCAAGAGCGAGTGCACCAATCCCTGCGAGCACATTGCCGAGGGCAAGCCCCACTGCGATGCCAACGCCTACTGCATCATGGTCCCAGAGACGTCCGACTTCAAGTGCGAGTGCAAGCCCGGATTCAATGGCACGGGCATGGAGTGCACGGATGTCTGCGACGGCCACTGCGAGAACTCGGGTGCCTGCGTCAAGGATCTGAAGGGCACGCCCTCGTGCCGCTGCGTCGGCTCCTTCACCGGACCCCACTGCGCCGAGCGCAGTGAGTTTGCGTACATTGCCGGCGGCATTGCCGGCGCAGTGATCTTCATCATCATCATCGTCCTGCTCATCTGGATGATCTGCGTCCGCTCCACCAAGCGCCGCGACCCCAAGAAGATGCTCACCCCGGCCATCGACCAGACCGGCTCCCAGGTGAACTTCTACTACGGCGCCCACACGCCCTACGCGGAGTCCATCGCGCCCTCGCACCACAGCACCTACGCCCATTACTACGACGACGAGGAGGACGGCTGGGAGATGCCGAACTTTTACAACGAGACGTACATGAAGGATGGTGAGTGGCGTTGATACGGAGTTGGGAGTGCCCTCTGGCAGGGATCTAGCTTCTGCTGGAAGTCTGAAATGGAATTAGAAATCCTTGTCTGGCTTAGATCTTTAATAGAGGGAGTGGTTAAAGTACATTTTAGGGAAGCAAGGAATAGCCTTTGATAATATAGGCATTCCACTTCTAAAAACAGCTCAAATTGCCTTCAGATTTGTATTTAATATTATTAATGCATATATATTATTATTATTATTATTAATGGTATTAACTCACTTTCTGCTAATAGATTCTTTAAGGGCATTAGTGCTGGCAGGTTCAATATTCTTTTCCATTATTTAGTATCCTGAAAGTCCAAGTCCCTCCTATGAATTTTCCGTTTCTGTTAAATATAACTTGAAACTCCTATAAGTCATAAATATTATGGCTTCAAATGCAAATTACTTTACCTATGAGTAGGGAAATCCCTGGCATTTTACCACAAATATAGTACTTTTTAGATTTAGTGTCTATTTTTAATAATAATTATGCTTGCTATATTCTAATTAATAAATTAGACAGTTGTTTCAGGGCCAGCTAGGCTGAAATTAATATGATAAATACTTTAAAGTAAGAACATTTACTAGCGAAAGATTCATTAAAAATAAAAATAATATTATAGGTATAATAAATGTAGGAAATTCCCCACTTTCATCACAATTTTAGACACCTATTTTGGTTTAATTAAATTAAAAAAATACCCAAGCTTGCTTACTTATAGTCCCATTTCCTGTACTCCCATCTAGGTCTGCATGGCGGCAAGATGAGCACGTTGGCCAGGTCCAATGCCTCGCTCTACGGAACTAAAGAAGACTTATACGACCGACTGAAACGTCACGCCTATCCGGGCAAGAAGGGTAAGCCCGTCCTTAGCTTCCTCCCTCAGTAGATATTAACAATATCCTGCTTCCAGAGAAGAGTGATAGTGATAGCGAAGTGCAGTAAGGAGCGAGAGACGCGTCTTAGGAGGGATAAACTACGGATAACCAGCTGCTTTAATGTAAAATGTGGTCATAAATAAATGGAATCTAAAGAAAGCGAGAAGAGCGAAGGAGGAGGAGCAGCCACGCACTGTCAGCACAGTGTTCCCAGCCCACTGCCCCACAAATACTCACCGGAGAGCCTTGCATTGAATCGACGTAATACTCGAGTTCGAACCATCTTCAGTCCCAATGCCTCGGATATTACGTGGCTTAATGCAAGGCTCAGAGAGATCCGGGTCGAGACGAGACGCAACGAGAAGAGAAAGCTTAAATAAGTAACTCCCATATGTGCTCTTTAGGTATGCAAACTAAATGAAATTAAGTCGAACTTATGCGTAATATAATGAATGAAATATTGTTTTAATCTTAAGTATTATTTACCTAAACAAGAAATCGAAATTGCCCCACCCGACGGGGCACCAAATTGCAATACACTCTACATATAAATACTATATATAAACCTTATATAAACATAGATTTTTCCAACCACATCAATTGTTTGCGCGTGCTGTTGAAAGCAAATCAAATATAGTCGTTATTGTGTAATTTAATAAAAGCAATTTAATTATTATGTATGACAATTACTTTAGAACTCTCTTGTAAAAATAAAAACAAATCGAATCTATACAAATCTATCTATCCTTTATTTAATCTGAAGAGGAATCATCATCGTAGTTGAAGTGGCTTACAAAGAGCCTGCCCCGTCGCCGCATGGTCGCCGTATCCTTGTACAGCTGCAGAGTCTCCGCATACCTCGGTAGCGGCTTCCCGGTGGCCCTGTGATTGCGATTCAGGAACCTCAGGGCCGGGTCCACTTGGAGCTCCACCTTGGTCTGCACCCAGAAGCTTCGGTCGCGCAGCAAAGGGAAGTGGTCGGTGGCCTGGCCCACGAAGGCCAGGATCAGCAGAGACAGCGGCACTGTGGCACAGCCCACCCAGAAGTCCTCGTGCCTGTCGAACCTCCCTTCCGACACCAGACCCGAGCCGAGCAGGAGTATCTTGGTCACCAGACAGATGAGCCGCTCCATCGGCCGCCACAGGAAGTGCATGCCCACCTCCAGCAGAAACAGCGAGACCGCCGTCTCGTAGATGCGCTTGAACACGGCTCTCACACCCTGGAAGCGGCTGGGAATGAAGCTGTGGTCGTATATCAGATCCATCATGGCAATGGCCACAAACAGAGACGATAGCTGCGGACCCGGCGTCTTGGAGCCCTCGTCCGGCAGCGCCCACTTGTCCATCAGGTATATCAGGCCGGCGGCGCAGACACAGGCCAGGGATGTCATTATTAAAGAGTGCAATCTTACGATTTAGATGTAGTAACAATTAACCAAAGTCGTTAAAAGAGAGTAAAATTTCGTTGACTGTACCATACTAGTTTAGGAATTAATAATGGAAAATATACATAACACAGACAGTTTTGAGATTTGTAAAAGCCAGAATTTTCAAAGGTAACTGTATAGAAACTGATATTTCACTTAAATTTTAAATACAAAAAGTATTTATTTATTTATTTTTGTATCCTCTGATTACGATACAATACGGATTGACAAAGTAATGGATTCTTTTCTTGTTTCTTTAGTAGAAAATCAGAAATTGTATGTAAACTGTGTGCTTGTTAGCTTAGAATTCAAAGTTAAAAATGTTATAAATAAATAGTAAAATAACGAATTGTTTTAATTACCGATTAAGCCAATCGCTTGTCGATTAAGTGCACTGCTTTGTACGGATATCGATAGACGATTACGAACACAGCTTGGCATGCTCTCTACCGCCACCTGGATCTCGTTGGCAAAACAATGATTTTTCGTGCAATTTAAATACAAATTTAAAATTTAAAAGAATTTAAAACTGGTTTTCAAAGTGCTTTTTTTATTTGAAAAATAGATCAATTTAGGGAAACTCAGTGTCAATGTATCGAGCGATTTTGAAGAGCTTCGTACGCAGTGTACGAAAGTGTCTCTCTGGTTCGAATCGGTGATCAGTTTTTGGTGTATTTTCCAATTCCTGCAAAGGTGGCCTAGGCCTAAGCCTTGCGCGACAGGTAGATCAGGCCGGCAGCCAGTCCGCAAAATAGTATGGGACAGGCCAAGCTCACCAGCTTGCCGGAGAAGAGGCGCCGCACCAGGGAGAGGGTCGACTTGTTGAGTCCTTGCGACGACACATCCGACTCGTCCTCATCCTCGTCCTCCTCGTCGTTCACCTCCGCATCCTCCTCGGTCGAGGCCTCTGTGAGAGTTCCACTAGCCGTGCTTGTGCCCGGTCCCGACTCCGTCTCCGCCTCGGTGTCCTTTTCCGACGACCCCTGAGTTCCGAAGTCCGGCTCAGACTCGATTAAATTGCCATCTGCTCCGATCTGGAGCAGCCGGCGCAGCAGGTCGACGTTGTTGGCGTTGCCCAGCAGCTCCTCCAAGCGAACCATGCGGCGATCGGCGCCCACAGAGCCGTCCAAGTTGTTGTTGGACTGTGAGGGCTGGGCCACCAGCCCAGTCTCCGAGGTGGTGGACAGATCCGCCTCTGCGACCGCCTCTGGCTCTGGCTGACCAAGCAAGTCCTGGTTGGGCATCTCAAATTGCTCCCTTAGGAATCTCTCGTATTCGGTAGCGGCACCTCCGTTCAATACCTCTGCGGACTCGCCTAGCAGCACCTGCTCCTGGGTCTGGTTAATATTCCCGAAGGCTTGCTGGATGTGCACTTCCACAGATTCTACGGAGGGATCCTGAACTACGATCTGTGGGAATTTCTGTTCTGATCCCGGGTGGAGTGGCTCCAAGAGTTCCCTTACTGGTTCAGGTTCAGGTTTCTTGAACATCTCCTGGTTATCCTGAAGCACTTTAGTCGATCCCTGTCCAGCTAGCGGGTCTTCCTTCTGCCCAGATTTCACCTCGTTGATCTGAGCCTGGTCTGCAGTTGGTTCGTGTGCCTGCCCAGGTTCATTGGCCACTGGCTCCTCCTGCTCATTGGGTGCAACTAGCTGGTCCTCAGTGAACCCCAAATTCTGTTTGTTCATCTGGACGACATCCTGTCCAGGTTCATGGGCCAGTGGCTCCTGCTGAGCAGTTAGTGGGTTCTCCTTCTCCATGCTGTCATGGACGTTGTCCAATGCCTTGTTATGTGTTGATTCCTGCTCAGCTTCAACAGCTAGTGGTCCTGACTTTTCCTCGTTGTTCTGAATGTCTTCTGGAGCCTGTTTCTGGGTTGATCCCTGTCCAGGTGCATCTAGCTGGCTCTCGGACTCTCTCTGGACTTCGGGTTCCGCCATCTCCTCCTCATCATCCAAAGCCACCTGGGCCTCCATTTCGGCGACGACGCGCTGAAGTTCCTTCAGGGTTTGCTCCTCGGCCAGTTGCAGCTCCACCTCGCTTCGGTACGAGTGAACGGGGGAGGCCAGGGTCGACGGCGGTGACGTCTCCACATCGGACAGCGAAGAGTCCACCTGGATGCCGGAGTCATTGGCCGACTGCTGGCGACCCTTGGCCAGTTCGAGCATGCTGGTGTACTTGCGGTTGCTCATCTGGAAGGTGCTGGAGCTGGGGCCCAGAGCGACGGGACCCGGAATCTTGGTCACCTTGCTCAGCTTGGTCGCCGAGCTGCCTGGCTCGCGACTCACCGCCTCCGACGTGGACATGGCAGTGGACAGTGGGTCAGTGTCTATATTCGAGTTCAAATTGTCTGTTTCACGCTCTTCCGAATTTTTTACGTTCTTAATGTTCTCCTTCTCCCTCAACTCCTCTTGCGATGGAGTCGCTGGCACATTCGAGTTGGCCATCATTGCTTCCTAGACGCTTGAAAGGATTCAGCTCAATTTGGATAACGCCTTCGGCTTGGGGGCTCTGCTCTTACTCACCCGTAACAATTTGTAGCAAGACTGAACCGAATTTAAATATGTTTACTAGCTCGACAGCTGTGTGTACGATGGTTCGGTTTGTAATTACCTTTTCCGCGATTGAAACTGTCCCTAGACTGAAGTTTGTTCCTATGCTGCCTGAGAGCTGCGGGAGCTAAATTTTGTAGTCTGGCGATGACAACTTTGGGGCTTCTAATTGCCAAGGCCTTCTAGAGACTCGATTTTTGGGTGTATTTTTTTTAAGAAAAGGGTTGCCATCAGGTACAGGGTCCGGCAGTAATTCCTACTTTTTATTTGAATTTATTAAGGTCTATATTGATAAATACCTATTCACAAAGATCTCATCAGTTTGGATTCTATTCTAGAATTCTAGGATTCTATAACAAACCTCTACAATATAATATAACCTCTACCTCTCAACAGTAGTGTCCACATTCCTGACTTGAGAGTACGCAACTTTTCAGCCCAGTCTCTGCCGACACACACACAGTATGCACAGCATGTGAGGCACCAGTGCGGTTAAATTATAGTTTTATGGCTACATCTTTCTAATATAAGATATTTTTTTATATCTAAACACTCCGTTTAATTTTTTACTTGCACAAATGCAACTCTAGCATGAAAATGTATGTCCTCTAAGAGTCAATAGGCTTGCAAACAAAATATATGAGAGTTACTTAAAAATCTTATTAAAAAATCTGTAAAACTATCCAGAATTATACTCAATAGTTTAATGGTAATGGTACCTATTAAGACAAAATTATCCTCAAAAGTTTAATGGTAAGACCCATCCCTTGATGCCACCCTATGTTTACATTACTCCCATGTCCGATAAAAAGTTGCAACTCATTTATTAACTTAGTTGTTCGCTTAGCCTAGCATTAATCATTAATTTGGTTAAAATGGATGGCAGAAGGATATAGGCGCGCCGGAGAGGCTCATCAGTTGTGCAGATCCACCTTCGTCTTGAGGTGATCGGACAGATCTCTGTAGATGGAAGCAGCCACATGATCTGTAAAGGGAAGAGGTGAGCATGTGAGGACTCCTCTTACTGAGGCTCCACTTACTGTTGCACTTGTACTGCAGGTTGGACCATATAATCATCTCCTGGGAGAAGCAGAACACGCCCAGCCGTCCGCCCTTCAGGGTGGAGTCGTAGACGTTGCCCGAGTCCATGAGCAGGCGGTGGCCCTCAAACATTCTGCGAGGAGAGAGGTAAAGAGGTAAAGAAGGGCATGGCCAGAGTCAAGTCCAGAGTCTACTCACTGCAGGCGGATGAGGCCAATGGCCGGTCGGTGGACCAGGGACCAGCGATAGGAGGTGCGTTCCTTCCAGCCAATGCTCATTGGGTCCTTCCACAGCAGCCTGGCCTCTCCGGGCGTGTCGCCCTCGTGCCACAGGCTGTTCCTCATCCGGGACCCGGGTCCCGTCAGGCTGTCGACCAGCTTGATCTGGACCCCGGACTCCGCGGAGGCGTAGAAGGGCTTGGGCTCCCAGTAGGTCTGCGAGCCCTTCTTCCACTGCACCACGTAGAACTTGTGGTTGCTCTGGTAGCTGAAGACGAAGCCGACGAAGTCGTCGTCCGTGTCGTCGTTCACGTAGAAGGTGCCCTCGAAGTCGACGCCTCCGAAGGAGTCGTTGCCCACGGCCAGACCCGGGTCCGAGTTGAGGGTCTGGACTATCTCGGTGCCGTTGGCGTGGACCACCCAGTTGGGATCCAGCTGGGAGTTGCCGTCGGGATCCAGGGGAATCGTCTGGAGGGTGCGAAAGTCCGTGTGGTGGATCATCGAGTTGTTGGGACAATTGTCGAGCACATTGGGCACTCCGTCGTCGTCCTCGTCCTCCTCGCAGATGTCGCCCTTGCCGTTGCGGTTGAAGTCCAGCTGCTTGGGGTTCCTGGCCAGCGGGCAGTTGTCCCTGTAGTTGGGTATCCCGTCGCCGTCGATGTCATCGTCGCAGGCGTCGCCCTTGCCATCCCCGTCCGTGTCCAGCTGGTCCGAGTTGCTGACCATCGGGCAATTGTCCTCGGAGTCCTGAATGCCATCATCGTCCCCGTCTATGCCGCTGTCGCAGGCATCGCCCACCATGTCCATGTCGCGGTCCTCCTGCATGGGATTGGGGATCGTGGGGCAGTTGTCGCAGCCATCGCCCACGCCATCATTGTCCACATCCGACTGGTTGGGATTGGCCAGCAGCGGGCAGTTGTCCTCCTCATTGGGTATGGAGTCGTTGTCACTGTCCTCGTCGCACTCGTTGCCCAGCCCATCCCCGTCCGCGTCCAGCTGGCGGGGATTGTGCCGGTGCACACAGTTGTCGCACACATCCCCCACCCCGTCCCCGTCCGTGTCCACCTGCTCGGTGTTGTAGGTCAGCGGGCAGTTGTCCTTGCTGTTCTGCACCAAGTCCCCGTCCGCGTCCTCGTCGCAGCCGTCGCCATGGCCATCCAGGTCGGCGTCCTCCTGCCCCGAGTTCGGCAGGTCGGGGCAGTTGTCCCGCCGGCAGTGCAGCTGCGGACAGTCCAGCGACTTGTCCGGCCAGCCATCCAGGTCCCGATCCCGTCCACAGATCACCCCGTTCCCCGCCCAGCCCACATTGCAGCGGCACTGATACCGCAGGTTGTCCGCCAGCAGGCACACGGCATTCCGGTCGCACACGTTCCCATCCGGGCACACGGCCACCGAGGATCGGTCCAGGCAGCTGTAGGTGCCATTGGTTATGTAGCCCTCCTGGCACTGGCATCGGTAGGAGCCCTGCAGGAAGGAGTGGAGTTATTGAAGTCAGTAATGTCCCCATGGTTCACTCACAATCTCGTTGATGCAGCTGGAGTGGTCGGGACACCGGAAGAAGCCCGACAGGCACTCGTCGATGTCCACGCAGGTCTGCTTGCGGTACTCCACCGACAGGTAGTCCGCATAGTAGCCGTGGGCGTGGACGCCATCAAAGCCCGGGGGACAGGGACCGCACTGGAAGCCCGGATTGAGATTGGTGCAGGTCGTCAGGGCGTCGCAGGGCATGTACAGCCGGCACTCGTCCACGTCCCGGCAGCTGCTGCCGTTGGCCTCGTGGCCCTTCCGGCAGGCCAGGCACTGGAAGTGCGGTGGAAAGCCCACCTGGAGGCACTGGGCACCTGATGCGATCAAGAGAGGTCAGGGCGGTGGATGAACTTAACAGATACAATCGATATCCAAACAATGAGGGTTTAGTGGATGAAATGGGGGGTAAGTGGCTAAGTGAAGTACTTAGTGAAGGATGCTCTATATGCCACAGCAATTCTAGCCAGCAAAACCTAACAAGAACTAAATAAATATTCCATTTTTGATTTCAGTTTCCTATCGGTACACAGAAAGAAAAACGTCATTTTATACCTTGCAAAGTAAATAACAAAATGGTAACTAATAATTATTTTTGTGTAAAGATTCTAGGTCAGTTTGATTATTAGCTTATTTTTTAAATGATATAAGTTAAGTGTTATGGAATTAATAGTTCAACTCAAAAAGTTCTTTAACATCTTTAATATTATTTATGATTAATTCATATATAAATTTTCTATATAATTATTAGAAGTATGGTATGATTCCCATTAAATACTTTAGTTATAATTTATTAGGAAATGTCTATAAATTGCAAGTTTCCTAATTGGCAAGAAACTATAAGCTAAATTAATGGCTAAGAAACTCTACCATATATAGAGCAGACTTCTGACCGACTCAAGTATAAATTTCACCTAAACAATTAAGTAAATTCCCAACTTTATGCCAAAAACACACAAAGATCTTGTATTATTTTTATATTATTATTATTATATTATATTATTATATATTTTAGAAGTGGGCTGTCTTAAAAGGAGGTCACCTTCTAGCCATCAGTATCCCATGCTGACCAATTTCAACATTTAAGTTTGTTGGGAATTTTAGCAGTAGGAAGTAAACACATATAGAATGCTTTGGAATTTGTTCCTTTCGTATCCGAAGTATCAGGAACATGAATATCATGAATAAAAAAAATAAAATAAATATTTAGATTAATTTGATCATTTTATATATTATTATAATAAGACTTCTGTGGGTGTTTTTGGCATGACGTTGCGTTTAGATTTTTGATCTTAGATCAAGCTGGCTTAACCTCTACTGGGCAAGTATTATTTATATTATTTAATATGCTTAAACTGACAGGATGATTTTCAGGCAGACCTAAGCCCGCAATAATGAGTTCGATATAAATCCTTCTTTGATGCAGATCCTCCCAAATGTATACTACAACTCACTTACCCTGACAATTAGCTCTTCTGAGGCATGACCAGAAAATGATAGTGTATAAACATGACATGTGGGATGTGAGGAGATGATTTCGATAGGCAAATAAAGATAGAGGCCAATGTTTGAGTTTGTTTTTATTAAGTACAAAGAAATGACAGCATACATTTTATTCTCATTAATATTATTCATATTTTATTACAATAAGTGGGAGATTTCGGTCTGGGGGGGTGGAAAACAAATTTCGTTACACGTTTATAGACTCCACTTTCTGGGCATTCAAGGGGGACACGTACTCTACTCAACTATCGATTTACCGAAAGTATATCTTTATGTTTTATATTTGTTCGTTTAATATTTTGCTTGCTGCTTTTGATGGATTGCTAATACTTGAATTCCGCTGTTTGCCAATCTTAGAGCTTACAACTTATGACTAATATTGGTAGTAGTATTCAATATGTGCACTTTCTATGTTCGGTAGCATGTAATTAGGCGTGTGTCATAGCTCTCCCGCTGCGGATTAGTTCGTTACGACCGAGTATTTGCGGGCCGTGTACTGGCTCTGCCTCTGATAGTGTTGCACATTATGCGAGGGCACTAGAATGTTGCCTAGTACAAATGAGAATTGTTATTAGTAATCAGGTAGTGTAATTGGTGACGTCTCCTCCCCCAACTTGGCTAATGGCTTCCAGCCAGCAGCTCTTTGTACTTCTGCCGCCAGTCGATTTGCCAACCTGACTCACATTCCAGCACGCCCAGAACTGAGTCGAGCAACTGGGCCCAGGCCCTGGCCCTGATTAGCCGTCTTGTTTCACACATTCGCGGGAAGCCAGAAATTACCCCTGGCACCATATAATTTTCGAGGGTTTTTTATTCAATCAAAGGGTCGGCGAGTCCTCAGAGCCCCAACTCGGCCGAATTGGCATTAATAAATCAAATAGTCGTGTGAACCGACTGCTGCCCTGCTCTCTAAAAGTTAGGGAATATTAACAGAGGGAGGTTTGTGGACAAAAGGTTTTTAAAAGGTTCTATAAATATTATTATTATTATATTATTTATTTAATATTTATTTAACATACCACTGTATTGCTTGTATTCCAAGCTTGTATTTCAAGCAATACAGTGGGATGTTAAATAAATATTAAATAAATAATATATTATACAAAGTGTGCAACTCCTAATTTTGTATGTGAATTTAATAAAAACTGTAAAAAGAAAATTGATTTTTCATCTTATATATTTTAAAAACATTATACTTTAACTCTTGTATACTTTAAGTTTTATTCAAAGCTAAGTATCTTCCGAGTGTTGCCTTATTTATTATCTAATTTAATTGAAACTTCGAGGATAAATAATACATTGTAACCATATTTACCCCTTTAATTACTTGAAAATTTCCATAACTAGAACCCAACCCTTATTTTTCTAATAAAATTAGAATGTTTACCAAACATTTCCCTCTCCTAATTTCACGTTAAATACCAGTCTATGATCCCATGTTTACCTATCAACCCACTCGATGCTGCAATGCTGCGGTGCTGAGCTAATGGCACCACAAACCCAAATTAGCCATAAAATCAACAAATCCCCCAAAAGACAAAACTCCACTTGAGGGCAGAGGACAGATAGCGGGCTCGAGACAAGCCCCTGGGAGGCCACTTACCTGAGGGGCACGGTGTGTCCAGGCAAGGATTACGTAGCGAACATGTGCGTCCATCACCTTCGTAGCCGGCCGGACAGGAGTCGCACTGGGCTCCATTCACGGTGTCGTGACACTGGACGCCTCTGCAAAGGGAGACACAGATTGTTTTGTTAATGCGATCGAGCAGGGATCTGGGAGTAAGTAAGAGTAGGAGAGCGTGTGTGCCATGGGTTCTTGGCCATATTGTTTATTTTTATTAATACCGACAGGCAGGAACAAACAGCCACAAAAGACTGTTAATGTTGCACACACAGTCCGAGGCGCACAAAGGCATATTTATTAATGATGCCTAGTGGAAACGGTTACACAAAGGCCACTGAGTTGGGAAGGAGAAAAGGTTACCCGCGGAGGGGACAGCGCTTGGGAGGATGAGGGTCACAAAAGCACCGACAAAGCGGGGTTCGACATGTGCCTCTCCTGCAGGAGGCATCCCGAAAAAGAAAACAAATTACAATTACAAGAAAATCTTATTAAAAGCCAGCGAGGCCCAAATAAATAAGCCCAGAGCCGACATCATGTGTGCCTTGTGTAGGCCGTGATGCGGATGGCCCACGGCCCATGGCCAAAACACAACATATCCAACTGCACTGCCTCCATGTACACTTCCCTGACCGTTCCTTATTTATGCTCCGGAGTGTGGGATTGCTTGTGGCTCTGCAAAATATTTACATATCATGACATGGTCATTAGTTGCTTCGGTTCGGGGTTACAGTTACCCGCTGCCTCATCTTCATCTGCAGCTGGTTCTCTCATCTCTGCAGCTCTTCTCCAGCTACATCTACAGCTCCGTCTCCGTCTCCGGCTAGCTTTGCATCCCACTTTGTCAGGACATAACTCTTGGCAGTCCAATTTCCTAGGAAAATCACCCATCAGCGGGAACTACCGTGCCCAACTGACCCAGAAGCCATAGTTTCCAATATTTTATGACTAAGCACACACGGTGCGTTTTCGCCTGCCGGAAGACTCAGTCGGAGTTAATTGTAGTCTTGGACTCGGACTTGGCCCTAGCCTTCCCAGCTTCTGGGCCGAGAAGGTAACAATAATGACGAGACGAGCTTGGAGTTATCTAAGACTGACAGCACCTTTATACACTCAAGGGAAGAGGAGTAATTGCCATTTAGGAATATTAATATATTTGTGTGCTATAATATATATATATAATATTATATATGCCTAAACTGGCATTAAATAATTTGTAGAAAAAATTAAATTAAATTACTCATTTTGAAATGTAGGTAATAGGGCATAGAAGAGGGCTTCTGACAATATAAAGTATATATATCTTATCTGTTTCTGTAGAGATTTGCAATGATTCAAAGGTCTTGGATAACATATAAAAAACTTTTTTTTTAATATTAATAGCAAATCAGTCTCCAGAGTTTTCTGACTTAAAAGGGGAATATTTATTTTTATAATTTATCATTATTATTATTAAAAGATTATTTGCTATTAAACCTTCCTTAAACAAAATACAGCTTAGCTGTGACTTAAACTTCCCATTTAAACAATGGTTAATATATTCTTTTTCAAACATCATAATAGACTCTCCATTCCCATTTGAAATAGGGTATTATAACAACACTTGGTTAGCTAGAAAAAACAGTCCGAGTCGCAAAACAAAGATTTTTGTTATTTTTTTAGCGCTGTCAGATGATGGGACCCATCAGCTCCAGGCCATCATCGGGTTTGGCAGTTCCATGGTGGGCCCCAGCACACTTGTTTGATTCCGAGTGTGTGCGTCAATATGGTGTTCTGCGGCGGAACATTTCGGGTCTGGCCTCCAACTGGCAACTGCCAACTGGCAACTGGCACCGCGCAATTAGCGAAAAGTGTTAAGTACTTAAGTGGCAAGCGGTCTGAGTCAAGGCGCTGGCCAGGTTGGATTTGGATGCGTAGGGGTTTTCGCTTTCCGGAGAGAGACGTTCCCAGGGAGAGAGATGCCTACTCCTGACTCGCTTTCGGCCAGCACTTTGAGCTTTTCTGCTTTGTTTCAGCTCATCCGACCATGTTGTCTGGGCTCTGGGTCCGCAGCTCTGCGGCATCGTTTGAGTGCTGGGAAAATATCCAGTCAAGCGCAGCGAGGAACGCATTAGCATTTCGGCCGCTGACCCCGCCCACTGCATCCAGTGGATGCTGGTTGCCGGTTAGCATGACGGACCCACCACTTGCCCTGTCTCGACTGCCGTTCTCGCCGGACCATCTTTTTATTAACCACGCATTCATAATTCATAATTCCAATTTGCTGGCTAGGCCCTCGCGTTCTTCCTCGTGTCTTTGGTCCAAACACCAGCCCAGAGAGCCATAGAAGGAGCAGGAGCAGGGCCTGAGTAATGTGTGAACATGGACTCGAAGCATGCAAAGGCTTTTAGCCATCTCGTGATGGTCAGGCTATATTGTATTATTATATTTAAGTTCTTTCAAGGCCACCAATCACATATTTTGGATATCTCTTTAGCTGGGATGATGGTCTATTAGCCAATAGCCTCGGTCGTAACCCTCATTCTTACGGGTTACTCACCGGACTCCCCACAGCCATTAACCTCGCCCAAATGGCTTCTAATGGTAGCGCATGCCATGCAAATGCACACCACTCCAGAAGAGCTACGAAGCCACCAAGCCACCAAGTCACCAAGCACTTGGCTGCCACTCGAAGGTGGAGCTCCCTTTCCAGGGGGAGAAGTGCCGCCATCCAATCCTCAATCCCAATCCTCTGGACCAAGTGCTCCCTCGCCCCGATCCTCGAATGTGGCGCACGCTCTGGACAAACTGCAGCTAACTGCCATAAAGCGGCGTTTATTTTGCCACAGGCCACTTATCTGCGAGGTTGACTGCGGCTCAGACTCCGGCTCCAGCTCCAGCTTCAGCTCCAACTCTAACTCTGGCTTTTGCCAGATCTCGACTTGGCCTGGCCTGGGCTTGTTTTTGTTTTCATTGCTGCGCCTGCGCACGGCCAAGACAACCGGCATCGTGAATGTTTATGCGGCGATACAAATGGCGATGATCACAAAGGCAAATTGGAGTATCAAATAAGAGGCTAATATATATATATATATATATATCTTCACTTAATAGTTGAAAATATGTTTCCTAAGCTAAATGAGTAATTTTTAAAAGGGCTTAACTATACGAAGTTCATAAGCTAACTTAATTTTAAAGCAATATATTTTTATAAAATGCTTCATACAGTTTCGGTAAATTTAAATGATGATTTTAGGTTCCCTTTTACAAAGGCTTTTTACAAAGCTTTTTTTTTTTGGGTTATTCATATATATTTATTTAAATATATTTATTCAAATATATTTATTCAAATATATTTATTCATATATATTTAATCATATATATTTATTCATATATATTTGTATTTTATATTATATATATTTAAATTATATTGATCTTAAAACAACTTGGCAACATGCTGCTGTATCTTTGTGGAAAATACTCTGATACATTGTTGAAAATTATTTAAGATACTATGTTAAATGGGTGTACAAGTAATACAAGTAAACGTATCAAATGTGGCAATATTCTGATAGATTCCTTGAAAAATTATAACATATTGTCATATGTACTTTCAAGTTTTCCCCTCAGGTCAAAGTGCCAGCAATAATTAAGGATGCCTAAAGCTCAAAGTACTCAAATACGAAGTCTAAGACTCCACGATCTCCCTCAGGAGTAGTTCACCAACTCCCTGCAGGCATAAACGTGGCCAGAGGCAGCTATTAATTTGAATTCAAGCAGTCAAATGCTGCCTCAGCCGCAGAGTCAACAGCACCAGAGCGGCACCAGTGCGGCACCAGGGCAGAGGAGAGAGGAGAGGAGGGGAGAAACAACAAAAACGAATCCAGCGACGACGACAACGGCGACTTGGAATCAATGGATCCACTTTTTTCCGATGCGTAGGCGAACTTGATTCACACTGAGATATGCGTTCCACCGAACTTTGATGTTTCGAGCCGTGAACCAGCTAGCCGCCGCTTCCACGCTTGGCTTTTCCCGCTCTTACCTTTGGAAACGTAAACGTTTTGTTCGGGGCTTTTAGAGGGGAGTGGAGGCAGGTGGAGGGCAGGCGGAGGGAAATGGAGATTCTGTGGGAAAGTTGCCACAATCAAATGGAATTCTGTAGCGGGAACTGTCCAACATGCCCGAACACATGTTGCAGCTGCCATCGGCCCAGGAATCACACTCCGAGCCGCTATCGCCGCCATCGCCCCGTCCAGAGTTGGTAATATTATCTGGCTTGGATCGGGTTTGGGTTGATTGCATCGCTGATTATTTCATCAAATGCATAATTTAAATTGAACAAAAGTGTGCGGCGCAGTGAAATCTTTCTAGGTGCCTGCGCCCGACTGTCATCGGCCCGGGGCTAAGTTATGATTGGCTTTTCAGGTGGTCAGCGCACCTGTGCTGGAGCCCTCGGAAATGGAAAGTGCTGCGAGAACTCGAAAGGTAAATAAAAAGGGAGACTTAACGAGAAGACAAGCAAAAAAGGGAAATTCGCAATAATAATAATAAAGCACGCTGAGATTATTGAAATGTTTCATTTAAAACCATATAATATAATTGAATAATAAAATAAATGGATTGTTCAAGACCTACGTTTAGTGTTCCTTTGATGAGAGGACACTTAGGAATTATAAGAACTCTGAAATACTCCCTGTGCCTTTTATATGTAAGTGTGAGTGGTAGTTTCAACTAAGCCGATTGTATTTTATTTATATTTTATTTTATTTGCTGCCTTGTGCCAATTTTTATTTTCAAATAAATTGGAATAGACACCTTTGAACTATAAGCACAAATTAATAATAAATAAAGCACGCTGAGATTATTGAAATGTTTCATTTTAAGTCATATAATATAATTGAATAATAAAATAAATGGATTGTTTAAGACTTATTTGTAGTGCTCCTTTGATGAAGAGACACTTGGGAATTATAAGCACTCAGAAATACTCCCTGTGCCTTTTATATGTAAGTGTGAGTGATAGTTTCAACTAAGCCGATTGTATTTCATTTTCTATTTATTTTATTTGCAGTCTTTATGCCTACTTTTATATTCAAATAAATAGGAATAGACACTTGGGAACTATAAGCACAAACTAATAATGCCTGTGCTTTACAGTTTCTTATTTAGAATAAATTAAAATGTCAATTTTTCATTTTTATTTTTAAGTGTGAGTGATAATTTCATATAAGCCGATAGTATTCTTTTTATTTACTTTATAAACTTGGGAATTGTAAGCACACACTAATAATGCCTGTGTCATATAGATATTTAAAATAAAAGAAATTATCAATTATTTCTTTTCAGTCGTAAGTGTGAGTGATAATTTTAAATAAGTCGATAGAATTGTATTTCCAATTTATTTTATTTATAGCCATAATGATAAAATAAATGGAATGTTTATATGATATTCCCATTTCATAATAGAAACTTGGGAATTATAAGCACACTGTAATAATGCCTGTGTTTTTATTTAGAATAAAATATATTGCCAATTATTTCTTTATTTTCGAAAGTGTGAGTAGTAAATTCAAAGGTTATATCAAGTATAATATTTACTATTAATTTTATTTTATAAAATCCAAGAACACAAAAGAATATAGAGAATCCATGTAGAGTTCCTCCAAGGCACTGAGAACGAAGCCTCGGAGCATTATCTCAATGGACACAAAAGAGATCACTCCAGGGGGACAGGGACCTATTTTGGACCTATTCTAAATCCAATACCCCCATAAAACACACACGATAACTGCCACAACAAAGGATCAACAGGTGTGCATGTCATTAGCGCAAGTTTTACGGCCTTTTAATAGAATCTATCGTCTGCCCAAGACTCGTAAAGAATGGGAGCCGGAATCGAGCTGACCATGTTTAGCCATGACGCCGCATTTGATTCAGGTGACATTTGGTGGGTTCTAAATTAAATTGATTGGAAATGGGATTGGGAATGGAGTTGGAGTTGGAGTTTCTTTGCGGCCTACCACACACGTCGGCCACATTTCATCGATAATGAAAGATGACAGTAACGAGACGATCGACGTCGTGACAACATTTAAAACAATTTTATGCAAATTGAAATACGGTCAGTCGGGGAGCCGGGTAGAGAGGGCGCACCCTGGCCGCAAAGACAGAAATCCAGAAATCCAAACAAATACGAAACAAACCCAAGCGATCCCTAGACACCTACACCACACACGGTTCTTGGCCGGTCTCGGGGCTCTTCCCAATAATTTACACAAATTTATGGCCTGGAGGAGGGCTTCCTATGCCGAACAGGCGCTCGCCTCTCGCCTTTCCCCCGGGTTCCTGGCCAGAAATCACTTTGGGCCCTCTGACACAATGAAGTCAGTCTCGGGAGCCGGAGAATCGGGGTTCTGACGAACCCCAACCTGGCTGCGGGTTCTTTATTCCAGCTCACATTTAACTAATTTATGCGGCATTTTCAAGTGCCATTTGTGGCCTAGACCGCACAGCTTAACGCTCCGTATTGCCAAAGGTTTTGTTGCATTTTGTCGGACAATATCTTGGGTATATTCTGGCTCCGTTACATCGCATAACTTGTTATAGTTTTGTTTAACATATTTATGACGTGCGCCTGCCCGAAATAATGTTTTTATTAGAGTCCCCAGCAGTGCTGTGGGTATTCTGCATAATTAGTTGGCTGCGACACAGATTTGGCAGCGGCCTGATACCGGAGATACCTTAGATCAGGGCCAGAACAGTCCCCTCAGTCACATCTTTATTGATTTCCGACTGGGCCATGAACTCTTCCGGGCTGTGGGTGGTTTCTGATGGGTTTTTGGAGAAAGACTTTCCTTGTGAGCGGCGGATATGATGGTTAAATTATGTTATGAATCTCCAGGCATGTGCTTAAAGTTTCCATAACCCCAAACAGATCAAAGAGATCGTTTATCGGATAGAGACCCCTTCTTAGGGATCATTTGAATATTTATCTTTCAGCTTCAATGGCCTAAACTATCTTAGCCGATCGGGATAAGGAATGCGTAAGAAATGGAAAACTTTCGGTGTGACAAGGGATTAGGAAGTCTGCGCATTCAAATTGACATATCTGCGATCGCCGGAGCTTATCAGATGGGCAGAGGTGAGAGAACCGGTCCCAGAATCACTCACCTGGCTCGCAGCCATTAAGCCCAATCCACTTACGCGGCTCTGTGTAACCAGCTTAAGTCCACGGCCGCCTTGCACCCATTTATTCGTAGAACTCATCCGGCAGATAAAGGCCTAAATGTGTCTTCTCAATGGCCATCACGTGCTTATCAATCACAGATATAGACAGGACAGGCTTAGGCGCAGGCACACAGGCTGTCAAGGAGTTGCCGGGTTGCTATTTGGCTAGATCATCAAACCATAAACAACATCAAATTGCCATTAAGGCCAAATGCAAAATGCAAATAATTGCACAGTCAGAGGTATAGGCGTTCGGTTGCCGGCGCTTTTCAAGCCCTCGAAGTCGCGGCATGACAAATACAATTAACATGGATGCGGTGGCCACGCCCTTGACGCCATTAAAGTCTCCCAGAGCCGCGCTAATTCCACGCACACTCGCTCACGGATAACACACAAGGATAAACATAAGGATGGACTTACGGATAGCACACGAGGTGGGCGCAGGTGACGCCCGGCTTGCAGGTCTTGCCATCGCCAATGAAGCCGAGAGGACAATGGCCACATCTGGGCCCGGCCGCCGAGTCCAGGCACTCCACACCTGCAAGAAAATATTAGGGCTTATATAGGTTCTTTTCAACTTAAGGGAGGGAAGTGGGGCTTTAAGTAAATAATATTACAAAGGGAACTTCAAAAGAAACTTTTAGCCGAATAAAGCTCAATCTTAGCTGAATATTACCTATTATCTATATTAGATTAAGTAACATTAAATATATTATATAAAGTTAATATATTAATATAGTTCTTTAGAGCAAAAATAATAACTAACTAATCTGAATTAATCCCACTGTCTCTAGTGACACAATTAAATTCTTAGGACTTTAAATAATAAACTTGTTAAAAGTTAAAAGAAAATGTATAATAAGAAGAGTGAATATTGCAATGTATAAATCTCCATATCTCTCAAAAAACGGCAACTAAAAATTCTAATTATTAAATCAAATAAAAGTTGCATAAATCTGCAACAAGAAAATAAGATATTGTAGAGCCTTTGTGTTAAAATAAATAGTTCAGATAGGCAAATTTGGTTCTTTTTAAATAAATGCTTTAGATAGATACATTTGGCTCTCTAGGTGCTACCAATAAGTGCCCAACTCTGCACTAAAAATTGTAATTACTAAATCAGGTAAAAGTAGCATCAAGAATATAAGATATTGTACAGAGGTGCTACCAATAAGTGCCGATCTCTGTGCTAGAGAAATCCTTGTAATGTTTTTAGGGCCACTAAAATGTTTGTTTAAACGTAAACCCACTTACCTGGGTGACAGGGATTCGCCGAGCGGCAGTCGGGCTCGATCCGCAATTGGTTGTCGCCGCTGAGGGGATTCTTGCAGCCGGCACAGTTCTCCAAGAGCATCCGCAGGTAGGCAATCTCCTGGCGCTGGTGGGCGATGTCTTCGCGGAGCAGCTTCACCAGGGCCAGTAAATCGCTCAGCGAGCGTGCGAGGGCGTCTGGTTGGAACAATGAGCGGGTTGGAACAGTGAACAGAGATCAGGGTAAGGTAAGGTAACAGTTGAGTTAGGGCGAGTGAGTTCATTGGGGACTTAAGTAAAGCAACGATAATTCAGGAACACCCTCCTCCGCGGCAGAGGTGTGTGTGGGAAGCGTTCAGCGTCTGACAAGATTAAGGTCTAACCGATGCAAAATCGCACTCGGAGTGTGTGGACCTCTGATTGCATCCTAATCCGCTTTGTCGCTCCAGCGAACTCCTGCAGCCGGGACTTGGAGCAGCTGCTAATGCAGCTTAATGCAATGGGACAACAAAGCCGAACTCCAAGTCCTGGCTCCCCTCCATAGAGATGAGTCAGGGTGCTGATTAATTGGCGAAACTCGAATAATCCACTCACTAAGTTGCTCACGTTGTGTGTGGGTTCGGATGGGTAAGTGGATTGAATCACACTTGCGTTAATTTATGCCACAAGCCAGAGGAAGCTCTGCTCTTGGCACCGGAACTCTCTAACTTTCTATATAAAAATAAACATGCTAAGGTAGTGAGTAACCCTTTAAACCTCTTCGATTAACTTGTAATTCATTTCTTTTTAGATCTAATCAAACTGCAGACTGAATATAATATTGTTTCCCATTAAAATATGGCTTTAATTGACTTCGCAATATCAAGACTTCACAAGATCATGTTAAGGTAGTAAGTAATCCCCTAAACCTCTTCGATTAACTTGTAATTAATTTCTTTTTAAATCTATCCAAACAGCAGACTGAATATAATATTGTTTCCTATTAATTGACTAAGAACTATCAAGTCTTCACAAGATCATGTTAAGGTAGTAAGTAAACCCTTAAACCTCTTCGATTAACTTGTAATTCATTTCTTTTTAAATCTAACCAAACTGCAGACTGAACATTATATTGTTTCCTGTTAAAATATGACTTTAATTGACTCTAAGAACTATCAAGTCTTCACAAGATCATGTTAAGGTAGTGAGTGACCCCTTAACCCTCTTCGATTAACTTGTAATTTATTTCTTTTTAAGTCTAACCAAGTTGCAGACTGCATATTATATTGTTTCCTAATAAAATATTACCTTAATTGACTCTAAGAACTATCAAGTCTTCACAAGATCTGCAAACTGCAGGTGTGTACCAAGTAGTTCTCTCTTGGCCTGAATTAAACCAATGCATCTCTATTTGTGGTGGAAAGTCCTGGCTAAATCCACAAATTGCAATATATCGCTTATGGATCTGTCATCTCTAGGCCGCTTAAGTTGTATGACATCGTGTAAGACACATGGCAACAACTAAACTAGTTCAGCGCCGAGTGGCCGACTCCATATGCACATCTGTCCGACTCTGTCGGTTTACCTGGCTGAGTGCCTGAGTGAGTTTTGTCAACATTGAAACGCCGCCGCCTTAACGCCCAAACGCATCCGTTCCGACCAAGTCCGCCCGAGCCCCACATCCTAACCCCGCCCCGCCAGCGATCTCGATCTCGTTTCGTTTTGGCCACATTCGGCAACCTTCGCTTCTATCTCGTTCGTCGGCGGCTGGGCCACGTAATTCATTCATTACGATTGTCGTTGTCGTTGCCTTTGCCTTTGCGATTTATATGCCGCCCCGTACTGAAGTCTACTACACTTAAAATATTATTTAAGTAAATTGCAATGTTGGGTTAAAAAATTATACAAGGATAAGGTTAACTAAAATAAAAATAAGCTTAAGAAAATACACGATAAGTCTTCCTTACAATGATTTCGATATTTGTCGATTTCGATATTTGCAAAAGACAGCTATGCATTGCGGTCACACTATTCAGGAAATGCAAGTCACAGATAATTGCAGACTGTACTTTTTCTTATCAGAATTATTCTTCCTTACAGTATATTCGAAATGTTTAGGTAAGAACGAAGATATAATATTTAGATCTATTTTATATGGAACAAGAATATTTAGAATAATTTAAGTAGAGAAATATAAAATTAAGTGATTAATACCTAATAAGATGAGACACCTTGAAAGATATTACACTTGTTTAAGCTTTAATAAAATCCTACTTCAATATTTTTCTGCTAATTAAAAGACAATAAGGCGGAATAACTGGTTAAATATTGCATTTGGTTTGTATATATATATATATTCCTATATTTTCTAATATAATAATATAACTACATTCAAATGTATATAGTATACATTTTATGTCATCAATTCTGTATTCTGATCTTTAACTTGTTTAAGCTTTGATAAAATCCTACTTCAATATTTTTCTGCTAACTAAAAGACAATAAGGCGGAAAATCTAAATATATCTTGACATTTGAACATTTATATAGATTTATATGATTTTTCCTATATTTTCAAATATAATAATATAACTACATACAAATGTATATATATTTTTTAAGCTATAAATTCTGTATTCTGATCTCGAGACTCACTCAACTTGACATTTTCTTAGTGTACCATAGACTCCGAATGCCTGCTGAGTAGATTGTGTGGGTACAGATCAGAGCGGGCTGCGGCTACCAATTTGGTGTCTTTGCTCTGAGCCAGATAAATAATAATTATGCCGGCTCGACTCCAGGTGCCAATGTACGAGTCTGTATAGTCGAAAGCGAGTGCACAACCTATGCACGGGCTTTGTCATATCTCGGCGTTCATTAGTGTTGTCGCTCTCTGTGGGCGCCTCCCTATATATCTTCCCCCTTCTGATCACTTAGCGGCGACTTATTGGCCAAGATGGTGACTTCGATGAGGGTGCTTATGGCTATATCGCACAGTCGCGGCTGTGCGTATGCCTCATTAATAATCGCCTGCCAGATTTATAAGGTATTAGCGCGGTAAGTGAAGATAGTTTACAGATGCTGAGTTCATTATGCTCAAGGACAGGCCATTAGGAAATGGCGTTTGGGAATTACAAGGTTATTACCCTCGTTGATTGTTCTAGTGCAGAGTTCTTAATCCATCAAAATCATTAGGTACCTCTCTTCCGTTTAATCCAAGAGCTAGTTGCCTTTTTAGTCTGGAAGCCCACATAATTTATAAATAGCACTTGTAAGCGATCAATCAACGTCAACAGTGGTGTCTTTTTGGGCCATATATATCCAGCCTTGTCAAAACAATTTATTCTGAATTTTTACGACTCTACCAGTTCGTATTACAATTATTACTGGGACAATTATTTATGTAATGAATATGCTATATCCGTTCACAATTTTCTGGTAAACCTTCTCTAGTTTTCAAGGCCTCGTTCATTCACTTGCACATGCCATTGAAATTTCAAGCCCCCACTCGCTGCAGCAGCAATCCCCAGAATCAGTTCCCCAGCCCACGCTCCCGATCCGACTCAGGTGGTTCTACCACATTTGCCTAATTGAATCACCTATGGTTCTCCAGCGACACAAACACCAACTGACAAAAGGGAAATAATACCATCTAATCCGCCACTAGCCGTGGGAAGGAGCCACGCCTTTGGGCCGAGATTCCTTGACTGCCTTCAGACTACCGTGGGGAGTTGACTGGGCGATGGGTGGATGAAGTGAGTGTTGGGCCACCTACCTTCGCAGTCGCCATGCAGAACGGGGATGTCGCCACGCTCCACGTCCGTGGGCACCTCCTGGTGTCTGTGGTCGACGACTCCTTCCCGGGCAATGGTGGGCTCATACCAGCCGCGCACATCCCGCTTCTTGTTCTTCTCTGAAAAGTTTGAAAATAACAAGGAAAATGTGACTAAAGATCTTGATTTTAAATAATATTATATATATATATATATTATATATTATAATAAAAAGAATGCCAGATATTAAGTCTTCAGAAGATTTGCATAACTCACCACGTTCGGTGATCTTGTTGCGCAGCATGCGGCGGTTGCCCCGCCGATGGTAGCCCTTCTGGCAGTTGGCCCGCTGCAGGGAGTGCTCCATGTCGCCGTCGAAGTGCAGCGGATACTTGCGCTCCCGGAACTGCCCAGGAGAGAGAGAGAGCTAGCTTGTTATCCCAGTGGGATGGAATGGGGTCTGCCACTCACCAGCTTGATCACCGGGTCATCCATCTGGGTGTAGAGCTTGGCCAGGTTCATGTCGATGTCGTGATGCGTGCTCGGCTTGCAGTCCACGTGGAGTGTGATGCGGTTCTTGGAGAACTGCAGGGCCAGGGAGCGGATGGTGCTCGTCTCGTTTATGTTGGGTATCTCGAAGTTCCGCGACTCCGTCATCCCATTCGCACTGATGTCCAGCGTGACCCGCTGCTGCTTTCGGTCCAGGAAGAAGGACATCTTGTGCTTTAGCATGGGGAAGTCAATCATGAAGAGGGCCTCGATGGATATGTGCAGCTTGCGCCGAGGTCTATTTGAGGGAGGAATGTTAATAAGGATCGGTAAGGATAGCTCTTGAAGCCTTACCTTATGTGACGGGTGGATATGACAACATCTCCCTTTCGGATAAACTGTTCCAGTTCGGCAGAAGCAACTGGAAATTGGGAAGAATAGAAATTTAAATTAGTTACAAGGTTATGAAGGAAAGAATTTAGGAGGGTTACTGATGGGTTTACTTAAAATTAACCTGGTAATACTCCTTCTTTCTCCTTTCCTTTTCAAGAACACTATCATTATAAAAAGGAATCTCAGTTCCGTGCCTTATCTCCTTATGCCTTTGTAGATCAGTTAAGAGGTACTTCCGTTCCACGGTAACCAAACATATTGATTACCAAATCAACAACTAAATATAAACAAAGATATGCGCTGAGGTGGCCTGGCCACATGACCCCCTGTTTGTTAATCTTTCTCGGGCTGAGCCACTTGCTCTATTTATCCACAAACATTGGCAAATCCACGAGATTACAGCACTGCGGACGCGGAACATGGCACTGTTTATTTTGGTCACCGCGAGACTCGCCTCTAAGACAGCGGGTCGTGTTAACCCAAATAAATGCAGCGCAATCGTATTTGCCCAGTCCAAAAAGACAGACCAAGGAATCCATCAAGACGACTCCATATAGAATTTCACGCATTTGCGCGGTTATTTGTCATGCTGGCTGCGACCCACCAACTTCTGACAGGCTCAAGCCGGGTGACCTTCACGACATGGACATGGATGTGGATATGGAGCCCCCAGCCTCGTGGCTCGTGATCGGGCTGCAGCAACACCATAACGCCATCTACGGAGTGGGAGGTCACCAACTCAACTGTCAGTCGGCGGCGACGTTTGCATGGGGACTTGGGGACATGGGGACTCGGTTCGAAATTTACATAAATCGGCGCTCGCCGGCAACCAAAAACAGTTTGCCTTTTGGGCGTTTATCGGCAAACATTGACGTTGCGAGCATTCGCATGTTCAACCATTAAAATATCGGTAAAAAGTGGTATTGATTTACACTGCACATATTTTTTTACAGATCAACTTTATTTCTTTAAGTTTAGGGGAAAATGAGCCTTAGGTAAAATCATAAAATCCGAAGAGAAACGTAAAATGTTTCATTGACCGCTTATCAAGATATATAAAATGAGTTCGTAAACGTTAAACCAATAAATAATAATATAAATAATAAATAAAAAAACTAATAAAAAATAAAGCTTATAAAAACAGTAGTATTTAATGTGGTAGTATTTATATTTAATATACATTTTAACCGATGGTTGCTAAGGCATGTTTATAATATAGATCCTAGAACCTTTCACACATTAATAGTAGAAAATATTATTGAAGTATTATTGAAATATTAAATATATGTAATGTCTGAAGGACAGGCCCTAATGGACTTAAGGTTGATCAAAAATATTTGCTTATACCATATAAGGTATATATAATGATAATGATATAGTTAATTTACTGCGTTTAAAGCTGTAAGTAATAATAAAACAACCTCTACTAAGTAAGAAATTGTGATTATATTATATTTGTATTTACATAAAGAACGGGTTTCCATGTCTCTATTAATCATACAGTTTAAAGTATCCTAAGAAATTATTTATTAAGCATTGACTTCTAGACCCTATATTATTTTTTCTAGAGAGGCTGCTTGCATTAGAACTTTTAATAAAATAAATGTAAAATCAATTTTATATGAATGATTAATATGTAATGTCTGACGGACAGTCTCTAGTGGGCATAAGGTTGATCAAAAGTAGTTGCCTATACAATATAAGATATGATATAATTAATTTACTGGGTTTAAAGCTGTAAACAATAATAAAACAACCTCTATATAAACAACGGGTTTCCATGTCTCTATTAACCAAGAAAGAAATTATTTATTATCCTAAGAAATTATTTATTAAGCATTGACTTCTAGACCCTATATTATTTTTTCTAGAGAGGAAAGAACTATTAATAAAATAAATGTAAAATCAAATATATAATATATATAAAGCCGTAAGCATTTCCCCCTTAAAAACCTAATTCCCGTTGTTCCCAGTGCATCTGCACTGCGGAAAAGAGTTCAGTGAGATGTACAATGAGGGGACTGAGAGGGGGCTAGCTCCTACCTGGATCAAGTGAGAGTGATGCAACCTCCACGAATGTCAGCGCCAAGGCGGTCAGCCCGACGAGCAGCACGCGCGTCCAATTCATCGTGGTCGTCGTGGCGTCCGCTGTCTTCCGAGAGTGTCTCCGGCGGCGGCTCCTCCGTCCAACTCTGTCCGTCCGCTGCAATATAAATAACAGAAAGGGAGACGGAGACGATGAAGGGGGAGAATCAGAGCTAGAGCTACGTCCTCAGCCGGTGGTTGTTTATTTACGTTTAAAAATAAAACGCGCAGTTTAACTGTGCGCTGCGTGGCGGGCATAAAATAAAATCGCATAAAACAATAAATAAAATTCAAATTAAATTTTGTGTAGCGAGAATCGAATTAACAGAGACAGAAGACAGAAGAGGAGCGACCGATAAATATTTTGCATTTCTTAAATTTCTAACGAGTGTTCGCCCTGCATTTTCCGCTCCCACTTGGCCGGAAGTATTTGATCGGGTATCACCTAGCCGTGTCTATATAAAAATATATTTGTCCGGACCCCTGCCCCCCATTCTGTGTCTTTCATCTCGTTGGCCATCTGTGGGCGTCCTCACAATAAAGCATTTCGGAGCTTAAGTTTTATATTTCTTCTTGTAATTTCTCGGGCCCATTGTGAAGATTTATGTTGGATTTTTGCAATCATTCTTTCCTGCCAGCCTCTTTTTTAAACTTAAATAAATGTTTATTTAATGTGTGTGTCTGTGTTCAGCCTAGGTGTGTATTTTCAGGTGGTTCCCCGGAGGAAGTTCCGCGGAAAGGTTGATGGGAGCACGGCGCTAGCTGATGAACCAACAGAATACATTTTTTAGCAGATTCCCAGAAGTGATTATGAAAATACGAACTACCAGAAAAGACTGGGCCTAATTAAATAAGTAAAAATATTACAAAAGAAGAAGGCAACTATTATTATGCAATCCCATCTGCTTTTCCTTCAAAAGCACCATCAATCTCACCACAAACTTTTGATCTAACTTGCATAAATCCCGGCCAAGAAGGGAGCTGCATTGAGTGATCATAAATTACCTTGGACGCACTTTTAACGAGCGATGTAATAAAATAAAATGTATAAAGATCTAGCTTGGAGTTAGTACCTACTGATTGGCATTAAGCGAGTGGGAGTCGTAAAACGAATTGGAAGATCTGGGGGATCCCTTCCCGCCTCACAAATTGCAGTTAGGCAATTGGCTCACAAATCCGGCAGCAAGTGTTATAAAATCCATAACAAACAAATCCGGTGGGGAGAGGATGAGCCTTCCAGACCTGGTTCCATCCCAACTCCCGGCCATTACACAACTTTCGTGCTTAAATAAACACAAGAAATGTGGCCGAGATGCTGCTCAGCTCTCAGCTCTGGCTCAAAGGTGTCCCAGGAATGTGGTAACGGCCGCCAGTGCTCTGAGACCCAGAGATGCCGAGCTCAGAGCCAAAAGCAAATGTCGTTATGGCCATACTATATACACGACGACAACAACTTCTCCATCTCCGATACTGGTCCAAATGTTGACTGACAGTTATGGATTTATAGTGGCAGTTGTCAGTGGCGTTGCTGGCTTCTCGATCTCTTGGCTACAATGTCACTGAGTCACTAAGAGTGGACCCGGCCGCAGGATCCGTTCCATTTATGGGCGCAATCGCAATTACCAGAGCAGCCCAACTTGGGGGCATCCCCTCCTCAGTAGTAAAGGCAGCCTCTCTGGAAGCCAGCACTTGAGAGCATTTGGGAATATTTTAGGGGTTTTATTAGCCTAGTTACTTCTAAGTCTGTAGAGAACTTTACTATCTCGAAGCTTCCAGTGTGTACTTTAGGCAATACTAATCAAAGAATTTCTAAGTGAAATCCAGGTGATATTTAATAATAAAAATCTAATAAAATTCCCTGAAATAATCACGTTATAAGACTACTTTAATTTTGTGAAATATTTGTGGTTTTATTAGCCTAGTTACTTCTAAGTCTGTAGAGAACTTTACTATCTCTAGTGTGTACTTCAGGCATTACTAATCAAAGAATTTCTGAGTGAAGTCAAGGTGATATTTAATAATAAAAATCTAATAAAATTCCCTGAAATAATCACGTTATAAGACTACTTTAATTTTGTGAAATATTTGTGCTACTCCCCCTAGATATCAGCTTATTTGAAAGCAATCCTATAAGGGATCCCGATCATTACCCATAAGTTTTCAGGGCTTAAGTCTTCCGAGCTATTCATCCGTTTCAAATTCTGTGAAAGGTTACCAAGAACTTAACCCAAGCATAATGCCTGGGATCCGTGCCGAGTGTTCAGTGAAACGTTTATTAATAGCCAGTTAAGATGGCCCTGCGGCTACCAGAACTTTTCCCACCAAATGTCAACCAGGTAATCCCCTAGAACACAATAAAAAGACGCAGCCAGCAGTGGAAACACCTTCCCAATGTACACCTAAACACCTAATCCTCGGTCCACCGAAATTTATTAAATACTTTTTAATGCCATCGGTTCGGTATAGATCATGCATGGGCCGGGCATATATCTCTGGCCAGCGCCCACGCAGCCGACAACCCGAGGTCCCGCCGTGGAGACGCCAGAGTGACAACCACAGAAAACAACGGCGGCAGCCCAGAGCAACTTCATGAAGACGACGCCACATCTACTTAATAAAGCGGACAAATCAGACGCAAAGTCCGTCTCCTCCATAAAGCGATGAGTACATTGATTGACATTTAATTAAGCAAAGGCAAAAGCACACGGAAGCCGCAACCGCAGCCGCGAAGGGATGCCAGTCCCAGATGGGATCTTCACCCACTGGCCGGGTCTAGACCCCTGCCGGGTTGGATTCGAGGCGATCGATCGAACGGGTTTGGCGTGACGACTGTCACCGACGACGGTGACAAAGGCGTTGCTGGTCCATCATCAAAGGAAATTTGATGCTTATCGGAAAAGTCATTTCCATCAGATTGAATGGCTGGCCCGAGGACAGAGGAAGGGAAACGAGAACCCTGGCTGGCCATTTGTCAGCGAGGGCTGTTCCCTAAAAACTAAATACTGAGATGGAATTTAAAGAATTAATTGATTAAGATAGCAAAATAAATAAATAGATCAAGCGAACTTTTAAATATAAAATATTATTTAATAAAACAACCTAGACTAAATACTGAGAATGAATTTGATCAATAATTAAATCTTTAAACTAGCAAAATAATAGATAGATCAAGGAAACATTTAATTACAAAATATTATTAAGTAATATAACCTAAACTAAATACTGAGATGGAATTTGAACAATAATTATATCTTTAGGCTAACAAAATAAATGAATAGATCAAGCTAACTTTGAAATACAAAATAGTACAAAATAAAAAAACCTAAACTAAATACTGAGATGGAATTTGATCAGTAAGTTAATCTTTAAGCTACAAAAATAAATAAGTAGATCTAGCAAACATTTAAATACAAAATATTATTAAATAAAGTAACCTCAACTCGTACAATTACAATGTGATAATTAAATATATTCCGGCAAACTAGAATATGTTTATAGAAAAACTTAAATTTCAATCGGCCTTTGTTATAGATCTTAATCTTAGTTATAGATATTAGTTCAATGGTTCATTAATTCTTAAAATCTGTTTACATGTCTCAAATACAAATACTGTAATACAAATATTTACATTTCAAATCTAAGCTCATAGAGGAAACCAGAATCCGACGGCAAACTCTATTAAATGATACAACCCATGTGGGTTATCTTATCGAAAAAAAAAAAAACAAGGTGAGCATCTCAATTAGCTTTGAGTATCCTCACAGAGACGATTCACTGTAGCTCTCTTGAATCGGCCCTCGGATGGCATTAGAAATTCAAATATTTTGATTTTTTTGCCGGTCTTGCCAGCATGCAACCACATCCACATCCAAGTCTAAGTCCCCTCGGGCGTTTAAAGCGGCGCAAAAATTAAAACGAAAAGAAAACGCCCGGCCAGCTTCTGCGCATGCGCGACTGTTCACACTGCCGCCGAAGCTGAAGCTGAGACTGAAGCTGAGACTGAAGCTGACGCTCTGCGACGCCGCAGTCCCAGTCGCAGTCCCAGTCGCAGTCAGAGCGGAGTCGCGTGTGGGCAGGACAAGTTTCGCGTCCATCGTCGCCGCAAGCGTCGTGTCACTGAAATCAAATCAGCCGCGCTTAAATGCTCAGCCGAAAACTTCGGTTCGAGCCGGAGCTGGAGCTCGGAGTGGCTGGAAAACCTGCTGTCAGTGCTGGTTTGACATGGAAAAAATCTATGACGGCGCCTACGCATCACGAGCGGCGAGAGTCGAGGTGGAGGCCCAGCTAAGCCACTTAGGGAAATTCTTCTGCGGATTTTCATTTGCAGCTGACTTTCTTCTGGCTTTGTCTAACTATTGCCAGGCACTTTATAATTGGAGGCTGCGAACTGCATTGATAGATTGGTTTCTTCATAATAGACTTCCGGCGGGGCCGGGCGAGCGGTGCGTGAAAGTGTCAAGATTAAGATTGGAGTCAAAGCCGAGTTCAATAGTCTGCAGCGGCACACTTGACGTCCTCATTTTATTGATTTCTGTATCTCTTTGGATTTGAATTTCGGCTCAGTCTCGGGGGTTTCTCATTCAGTTTTCCACAACGTATTTCCCACAGAAATGCAGTAGTGGACAGCTTGAAATGTTGACCATTCAGGTGTTGTACGTGTTCCTATTTCACAATATTGAAAGGTCTGTCAATTAAATATATTCGGGAGAGGTAGATTTTGGGAGGTAATTGCCACCTGCCAAGTTACTCAATCGACACCACAAAGCTGATAAAGTGATGGAAATTATAGCCTTCAATTGAGGAATTTTCAGATATAAAAGTTCAAATAAAATTAAAATCGTATGTCTACAAATTACATAAAATATGATGACTAAATGATTATTAAACACTGTAAACACGAATTTGATTAAGTATTTTCCTGGCTAATCATACATCATGAATAAATTACCCAGCTACAAACAGCCAGCAGCTAGAATCTGTCCGAATTCATATTATAATGCCATAAACTTCAATAAACAACAGGCTGCTGCTGCGTATATAGCCGCCATATAATTATAAAATGGCATCAGGTGTTCGCGGACCACACCAGATCTTACAGAATTTGCATATCGCTGAATATCTAATTATAAAGAAACCAATGGCGAGGATCTTCGCTATCCAGTATCTGTATCTAATCTGCAGGTTATAAATGATATTCTGTATGGATGGATTTTTGGCGTATGTTGGCGATCTTGTCAAAACGCTTAAGAGTGTGTTTAATCTATCATTAGGCCAAAACCGAAAGCCCATTAACTTATGTTGATTAACCATTAAACCGGAGTCGCCGTCTCCAATCGGCCTGAATCAGTTTTGACACCGCCAGTCCAAACAGCGAACAAAGGCCTCTGCTTTTATTGTTAAGATGAGCTGAATTTGAATTGCAAATTTAATTTCGAGTCAACACAGAGCATTAAAATTTGTTAGCCCGATTTCCCGCATAAGGTCGGATATTGGCTTTGAATGGCTTTCCACTGACGATGCGCTAATTTGCTGCTGCAACAATTTCCCATTTAATTTGCATTTGTTTATGAACCTATAACTCGGTGCCCAGCGGAAATACCAATACCAACAATAGCAATATTATTTATGTTTTAATAATGTCAAGCGCAAGCTCTGTATATGGTCAGAGCTGTGAGAAAGATATTACCTAGAGTGAGGTCTAGAGAAGGGGGAAATAAATGGCTGATCGAAGACCTTAGCTATAAATATATCATATAACTAAACCACAAATCAATCCGGAAATTCCATTGAAAGGAATATTTATACAAATAATATTTAACAAACTCTGACAGACTTTCTTACAAGACCCACTCTAACCGACTATGAAAACATATTAAAGCTATGTTTTTACGGCCATTACATTTAAAGGCCTAGAGGAAATTAAGACCAAGATATCAGCATTTAGACCAATACCCCTTTAAGCCAAGACGCCACTGCCGTTGAGTAATATATTCGAATAATAAAATAACCGCAAGTCTGTGAGACATCTTAGAAAGGCAGTTATAAATTGTTATGGAGATCGCTGCTGTGGGCGTCTTTTAATTGAATCGCTTGGCATAGAGTAGCAGCGGATCCCCGTAGAAACTGGCCAGGTGATGGGGAATCAAGCCAAATAAAATCAAATATATTAACCGAAAATGTATTTAACAAACCTCTGGCTCTGGAATGTCTCCAGCTCGATTTGGTCAACAAACTGTGGCTGCTGTTTAAGACAACAGCCTCGCTTTTCAGAGCAAACAATATTCCTTACCCTGACCTTATACGGTTCCATAATTATAGTTCTCACAGAGGCATAAACCGCAATCGGACAATCCTTAAATATGTGTGGAAAGTCCGGTAATTAATAAATTATGACTCGGCTTTGGTATTTACGGCGCCAATGCAGATAAGCCCAGAGATCTCCAATAGATTAATGTCGGACGGTGGATCGGTGGATGCCACAGGCCGCTTTGACTGCGGGACTGCGGTTGTCTTGTGGGGTGTGGCTAATTAATATGTATCGATAGTATTTGAATTACAACAACAATTAGCGTGATTTATCATCAGATATAAAATGGCGGTGATATAAATGGTTATCTCTGGAGACGCATATAAAAACTATTTAAACATTTATTGGCCTATTAACAAGGCGGCGATTATCGGAACGTAAAAAGAGTTTGAAATGGAAACATTTCAGTCACAGTGATTGAAACACAATATCTTGAATACTAGCAAGTTTAATTTAAATCAACGCATTTACTGCACAAAGCAACATACTCTTAGTGATTTTTTTATTAAGGTACGTGAGACGTTGTGCTCTCACTTGAAAGAGCTACGAGATCCCTACAGCTTCTGTGTATGTGGGAAACCCAAGGGGTTCCGACTTACTATCCATTTTTTCTTTTTTAAATTTGATTTCGATATTTAAAATGAGTCATGCGGAACGCTTATAACATATTTTAAAGTAAACCTATCTAAAAAAGTAAATGGAAAAACATGCTACAATCTTTGTAAGATTTTATGAATAAAAATTGAGAACAAGCTTTCTACCCTTGATTAAAATAACCATGCACATAGTTGTGAGCTTTAAAAGGTCTTTCTTCCTGTAATATTTATGTAAACTTTTACTCTACACAGTATTTTTTAAGGAACTCAAAGAGAAATGTCTGAGAACTATCCACTTCCTCGAATACAGTTCAGGAGCCTCACGAACCAACCTGACCACACTTCACACATTTCTTAGGAAGTGACTAGGCTAACCCAGATTTTTGGCCACACAGGGTCTGCTACATTTTTAGCGACTCCGCCTGGAGGTCTGGGGCCAACCTTAACACTCACCTCTTAGTCAAGGACGTTGCACGTACCACTCGCTCCTCGAGAGGTGCGCCGGCTGCTGCGGCCGATCTAAGTGAACTACTGGGGGAGACAGACGTACCGTGCGGCTCCTGGGGCTGTTTGCGCCACTTGCGGCTGTCAACGCGCAATTTAGAATGGAAACTACTTGAGTTATTTTTACGAGTATTTCCACACTTCCGCCGCTTCCTGAACGCACACACACAGGCACTTTTATTATATGTAAGGTGCTGACCGAAAGATCAAACAAATCGCAGGCTCTTCACACTAAAAGAATCGATAACGAAACGGATGCATTAGATAATTTAAACCTTTTTCAAAGTCTCTCCAAACGACAGGCATAAACCACCGTCGGATCGGAACCAGGGGAAGTGGAAATTCGAATTCGGATTGGGATTGGAATAGGGATTGGGTGGAAAGGGGACACACGCGAAGATCTTGGGGAGCTGATTTTATGGGATCTCGAGGAGGCGAACACGCGACGACGCCCGATCCTCCGGCTACGGCAACTGCTCCACAACAACTGACACTCGCCGTTCGTGCCAATAAAAATTAAAACACTTCTATGCTATTAACGACCAGAACGCAAACGCGACGCGATCGCGGACACCTTGGCAGTGGATGCTGCACTGGATGCTGCCCAAGATCGGCCTGGCATTTATGGGTGCTGTCAGAAATCTTGTCGCCGGTTCGAATGATTTGAGGAACACACTTAAAAGCCGCCATAGATCACGGCCAACTGCAGTGCGCGTTTCCCCCGATTCCGTGTTCTCTCTGCGGGTTATCCGTGATTTATCTGCCACCTGACTACTGATCACTGATCACTGATCACTACAGAACACCGATCACTGATCACTAATCACTGATCCACGTACCGTCTGGTTCAACGTGCCAACGCGCACTGAAACTGAAAATGCGAAGGGAGCGATTGACTCGCAGCGGCTGGCTGAGAAGCTGGCGGCGCAGTCGGCCGAGGCAGCGACGGCGGCAGCGACAACTTGTTGTTGCCTTGATTGCAGTTTGTTTTGTTCTCAGCTGTTGACTGGTTGCCCCTTGTTGTTGTGCTCTGTGGCTGTGGCTGTGACTGTGGCCGGGAGAAAAGCGACGCCGCAGCAGCAGCGTTTTGTCTTCGTTTGTGTTTCTTTTGACGCGTGAGTAAGCCGAGACGCCCACGTGCAAAATTTGCGTAAACAGCGCCGCCAGTGTTGCCAGATCGATGGCGGCGAGCTTGGGTAATTGCGGAAGTGAAGCGTGGAAATCGGACTTATCGAAAAGCAGCCATTAAAAGCCGGTGGGTATCCGATAAAAACGAAAACCCACGCGAGATACAATATCTCATTGCAGATCTCTGAAGTTAATTTGTATCTTTATTTCTTCATCGTTAAATATTTTTATATTTGAATATATTTTATGTACGTTGCCTGAAGGAAAGTATGCAATGACTTGATAACCGGTTGTTCTATGGTACGGTTGTATCATACAAATTGATTTTAAAATATATTATTAAATGCAAGACAATGGATCTTCTGCCTACAGTCTCAATTTTATAAAAAGGTTTCAATATTTAAAAAATAGAACAACATCATTAATCGTACTCAATATCAAGCGCTCAACTTAAAGGATTTTTATTTTGCAGATCTAGGGTACTCTTTGTCATTGGGGAAACTCAATATAATTTAGTACAATGAATGATGATATTATAATAAAATATCATATTATTTTATTACTTTAAAGTTTAATCACCCATTCACTTTTTCACGGATCACTTCTTTCCCATAGATCATGGGAGACTTGCCCCAAATCCACTTTGTTTTGAGCCATTATGCGGAAAGTTAATTCCAAAACATTCTTACATTGTAGCCCTCTTTGGGGCCATTAAATCGAATTCATGTGAACCCTTTTTCGTTAATGCGTCCAGCCTTGTTTGCGGACCTCCTCCATAGCATTCCCGGCATCATCGTGATCCTAAAATCGCTGTGGAGATGGGGCCGGCAGACAGTCTTTTGAAATGAGGATCGTAAATAAACGGCACGCTCTGCAGGCATTTAAAACAACCGAACCACTCGTAAAAACTAGACCCCAAAATGATATGCATATGGCACCTATTAATGGCTACTTATGCAGTACAAGTGTCCCCTATTTCGGGGGCCTCCTTCCCTTCTGCTGACACGGGACTGATGCGTAACACGACAGTATCTAGTATCTGGCAAGGCGCTGGAGTTGGAGCTCCAGTTGGAGTTGGAATTGGAATTGGAGTTGGAGGAGTGCGACACTGCCGCGACCTGTTCGTCATTATGTCGCCGGCATGTCAGCGGACAGTTCCCTGTAGCAGCATTAAGCAGATGTGCATATATCACGCGGCTCGGACACACCCGAGATGCTATCCCCCATCAACGCTGCATATTTTGCCGCTTTTCGGACAGCGGCGGCGACCACTTGCTGAAATTTCATTATGTGCGTGATTTATAAATAAGCCGCACAGCCTCCACCGCTCCCCATCCGCACTCGCTGCTGTTCCCGGCATCTTCAGTGGATGCGAGGTAAAAACGGCCCACGCACTTTTCGATGGCGCTGCAACAGCAACAGCAACAACAAGAGCAACAGCAACAACAACAGCAACATCAGCAGCAACATCCACATCAGCAGCATCAGCAACACAACAGCAACATCATCTCCTCTGTCCAATCCCATTCCAGCCCCACCTTTCCCGCGCCGCAGCTCATTTCGTATTAATCATAAAATTGTATTATTAACATGTTTATTTTTCGGTCTTGAAGATTCGATTACACGCATTCTTCCGTCTTTTTATGTCCGCTGCCAAGTGTTTTCCCAGGGAACGTGACTTTGTTGTGCAGTGTAACGAGAGTGAGCCACTTTCTAACACTGCGCTCGGCTAAGGGGGAAATGGGCATTCAATTGCGTTAAGAAATATTGTCATTTTATGTCTTGGCCGCTTAATTGGGTTACCTGGCCACCTGGGCTTAGTGCGAGCGTGGGTGGCAGTAATTGGCCAAGAGAGAGAGAGGAAAGTTGGCCAGCTTCCTAGGAAATGGTGAAAAGGAGATGATAATAAAGCGTAGATGCTACTGCTACTGTATTGTGGAGCAATTATGCCTTAGGTGTTTAAAACTGGCTTATAATAAATGCCTTAAATTTATTGTTTAAAGTAATTAAATGTAGTTAAAGGTCAATCCACAAATCTTATCACAGAACCGAAACTGGTTTCCTACATATTCAATATAAATTATTCAAAAAATATACTTTAAACAGTCAGTTAATCCGTTGACACAGACGAGTCTATAACTATAATTAACGTGCAGGGCTAGGGCCATAAATGATTAACGCTGTCTTAACAAAGCTTCCAAAGCAAACTAACCAATATTTATTTATGCGAGGAAGAGAATCGACCCAAATAAGAGTTCCAAGTGTTGTGTTGCTATTTTCTATAATATTATACATATTTTTATTTCGATGTGGCTTAGTTTTGTTTTGTTGCTATGAATAAATTATATTAAATTAAGCAATAATCCAACTAACAGAAGTATATCTAATAGTAAGCGGTATTACGTCTTCAGTGGATTTCCTAAGCAATAACTTTGTTTTCCAAGCATTCGATGGCCTAAACCAAAGCTGTTTGGATTCGGAATCTTGATCTGCCCTGGGCCGCGTTCGTTGTCTTGAAAACATTTTAATTTGTCGTTAGCTAAATGCAAATGCCAAAAGAATTTATGATGAAAATCCCAAACAAAGCTGGTTAGCAAATTAGTTGCCCTTTGTTCCAAGCCGACTTCTCCAGATGAACAGTAGCAGATCGCCTAATTGATCCAGTTGCTCTCGGAGCCCTATTGGCCCTATAATATTTACTTAACCACACTGGTCATTTCGATGGAGTCGCCACAGCTGAAAGTATATTTGTTTAGACTTCGCTCTTGTCAAGGTTCAGATGAGTTGACATAAAATGGAGTGCATCTAGGAAATGGCTTTTGGAGTGCGTCTCTTGTGGGTGAGCTTGTGATGAGTTCGATGTGATGTAAGCCTGCATTAACCCAAATAACCTGAAGTCTGGCCTGGATCGATCTTAAAACGAGTCTGCAAGGAGAGGGTCTTTATGGCCGTTGCATAACCAGCAGGGCGCGGAAATTACGGGCTGCGTAAGTACGAATTGTTTCATTAATGTTATGGAGGGCTGATATTATGCTCTTGATAACAAAACTTGTTAATGCAATTAAATCAAGAAACAAAGCTACAGTCGAGTATGCTGGACCAAGCCTTTGGTCATTAAATAGAAAGATAAATTCATTTTGCAGTCCTACACTTGCTTAGACTCTCTGAAACAATGCAACATGGACTTGCCTGGCGATGCTGATCAGGAATATATGTATATACGTTATGGCATCGGAAATGAATACTTCTGCCTTTTACATATATTTGTGGTGATCACTAATCCTTCTTCTAATACCCTAGTTCCCTATTGGTAGCGGGTATAAAAATGCTTGTTAAGTGACCCGACTATTAGCATAATAAATTCTATTTTAAATTAATTAAATATCAACTTCCTATTATTATTAGTTCTTATTATAAGTATTCTTGTTAGCCAAGTAGGAAGGAGTAAAATAAATTTATTTTTCCGCTTTACTTTTTATACTTACTTTCTATATAATATATACAAACTTTAAGAGATCTCTAAATATGAGAAATAAATAAGAGTAAGTAAAACTTATGTTGAAATAATGGACTTTCAATGGTATCTACCTTCACACCAAGCAAATTAAAACTTCCCTTTTTTTGTACCTTACAGGACTGGCCCCTGGAAAGGATGGGCAACTGGACCACAACATAAACCCTGCATTTTATGCCGACGGCTGTGAGAAAATTGTAAACAAAATGCTTATATGAGAAACTAAAAGCTATTAAAATAAAGCAAGAGGATGAGGATGAGGATGAGGATGAGGATGAGGATGAGCATGGACATAGCAGCAAGATAGGAAAGGGTGTAGAGACCGAAATTACTTCTGGCAGAACTTGGGCTGCTCCTGGCACCTGATGGTGACCACACCGAGGCTGGATGTGTCGTTGGCTTCGCCGTCGCTGGCCGGCGGAGCAGAGGCCGCGGTCATGGGGGACGGCGGTGGAAGGGACACCACTATGCCCACCGCTGCGGCGGATCCGTTGGAGTTGGCGGCGCTCTTTAGACCCACAACGTGGGCCAACTTCGTGGTGGCGGCCACGGCGGCGGCCATCACCTGGCCATGTCCGTTGTTCATCAGCGAGTTGTTTGTCAGCTGCTTCTGCATGAGCTGATTGGAGGAGTCCAGGCGATTCGACAGCGACGTGTGCCTGTTGTTCACGGACTGCAAAGGACGAAGGAACTTCATGAGTACCAGAACCTGGCATAAAGGCATCCCAGCATCCCAACCCACCGGATTGTTGTTGTTCATCCTGCCGCGTATGTTGTACAGTCCGTAGACCAGAGGATTCATGCAGGAGTTCGTGGAGGCGAATATCAACAGCGCCTTGCGCACCAGCGGGTTGATCTTCTCCGCCGAGGGCTTGTCCAGCCAGTACCAGATGCTGATGATGTAGTACGGAGTCCAGCAGACGATGAATACAATAACGATCGAGATCGTCATCTTGAGGGTGCGCTTCTTGGCCCTGCTCAGGACGTCGTCGTTGGAGCGCCTGAAGCGCTCTGCAATCACATCCTTGAGCACCCGCTGGCTCTTCCGGTAGATCTCCAGGTAGATGGCCCCATAGCAGTAGATGAAGACGATCAGGGGAAAGGCATACATCCCGCACATCGTGGCGATCTGGTAGAGCTTCTCGTCGAACTTGCTCTTGAACGAGTTGAATATGACGCACTGGAAGTAGCCCCTAACCAAGGGATGCTCCTCCAAATGGAACAGAAAGGCCTGGAGGTGACATTTGCACATTTGTCATTTGTAAATAATGAAGCAATTATTTTAGAGTTTTCTAGTTGATTTTGCACAGATTTCTCGGTGGACTCACCTGGGGAATGCTGCAGACGACAGATCCCAGCCAGGCGCAGGCCAGCATGACACGTCCGCGATTATAGGAGCGCTGGAGCGGCTTCAGTATGGCATAGTATCTGACAGAGAGAGAGAGTGGAGCAGGGGGTGAGAAAGCTAGGCGGGATTGACACATTGATCCGCCTTATCTGGCTATCAATTAGGTCCATTAGCGACACTCAACGGCCCAACCTGGACTCACCTGTCGAGCGATATGCAGACCATCACGTTGCTGGACAAGTACAGGCCGAAGACGCGAAAGAAGCTCATGAGGCGGCACATCAGATCGGTGGAGAGCCACTGCACCGTCCAGGCCCACACGATCTCCATGGGCATCAGGAGGAACGTCACCATTAGATCGGCGATGGCCAGATGCATTAGCATGATATCAATCCGCAAGGGACACCGCAGTCGCCGCTTGGTCAGCAGATAGAGCACGGTGCAGTTGCCAATTGTTGAGATCACAAACAGTATGCTGAGTTGAATGGACAACCATTTGAGGCAGTTAGAGGCGGTACAGGAGGAGGTGGGAGGGTTCAGCAGTTATTAAAAAGGTGAGTGGGAAAAATAAAGAAGTTCCCCCTCAGTGGGTGTCTGCGTGGGTGCCTCTTGCTCGAGAAGTGGGTCACAGAATGGCAGTTGGGAGAGGCCAACTCGGTGGACGAGTGAAGTAGGTAAAGTATACGCAATAAAGTCTTGTAATATCAGCCGTAGACGATCAGAGCGATTCGAGTGAAATGTGGACAGGTACCTATGGGAGCTTCAACATATATATAATTTACTACCGAAATTCAAATACTACAATTCCAGTTAGTTATCGCAGTAATTTGGCTTAGAAAAGTGGTAAGCACAGACCCATAGATGTAGATTTTCTTTCTTTAATATAATTATAAATATAAATATAAGATATATATAAAAATATGATATATATATATATATATATAATTCCAATCCTTTAAATTTATTTAATATTGAGGTTCATGAAAATATAAAATGTTATATAGAATATTACCTTATTTATATGAAGAGATATTCTAATATTTTTACCAAATTCGAAAGTCTTTAGAAGATTATTAATAAACAATACTAGGAAAAAACTAAGAATTTGTATCGATTAACTTTAATATCTTTACAGAAGTTATTTTTTATTTTTCGTATAGTTTTCTATATAGTAATTTTGTTTCAAGTTTAAAAGAAGAAGATAAGCTTTAATAAGATCATCTGCAGACTAATACCCGTTTTATGTTGTTTATTACGTTAATTATATTATACAATTCAACTATAATTCCTATATGTACTAAACAAAACTTGATTAACTGATAACTTGCAAATTAAATCAAGCAACATCAATAAATCAACAAAAAAATACAAATTAAAAATAAATGAAAATATAAATAATCATTCTAAGACCCGGAGGTTTTCTAAAACACTCTCTACGCCTTAAATAACTGTGGGGCTCACTCCTAATCGATCAAGTGAATCTCTGGCATTCCGAAAAGTGAACCCTAAATGAACCGTAAAGTTCAAATTCCAAGCGAAAATGATTGAATCTCAGACAGAGGGCCAGACAGACAGAGGGAGCTGGGAAGGAACCAGAGATGATGAGCCCAGCATGATTTATACCTTTTAACAACAAAAACGAGCGGCTTTATTCAGAACCAAGCGGAGACACCCACACCGGCACATCAATTGATAAAGCTTGGACTCGGAAAAGGTTACAGATAGTAGAAAAGCCAAGGCTTATCAATATGACTAGGAAAAGCTGAATAAATTCAAATGAAATCGTGGGAGGTGATCTGGTCTCTGATTAGGTTATGAGGGCGCTGGGTATGGGTGCCTTTCACTCACCTGTATACTGTGATGGACAAGCGGTGGCCGTCATTGAACACCATATCCTCTGACAGGTGCATCGTTCCATTTGTGGTGTTCAAGTTGGACCAATCACTCAGTTCGCGATGATCGTATTCCTCCACTTTCCCCTTCTCGGCCATTTCTAGGGTCCTGATAATAAATCCAGTCACTCCTCTCTGATTTCTTTTTGTTGGTTTAGCTTGCACAAATTATTTGATTTTTGTTCAAGAACGATTTTATTCTAAAGTGGATAATTTTTATTATAAGCTTTTAAGTTGTTAGTTTCTGTTTTAAGAGGAATTTATTGAAAATCATCGCTAAGAAGAAAAGTTTCTATCAGCTTTTTGTCGTTTTCTTATCAATCTTTTCTCGATCTTTCTTGTTTTTGCCAGAGGGTTTCCTTGCTGCTTTGTTTATATGTATGATATTGGGCTTAAAGCATAAACATTTTAATATAAATATATATATTTAAGTAAGCATTTTTTAAAACATTTGTAAACATGTATGAAACTACAGTGCAAATAAAAAAAAATGTCTTTGGTCAGGACTGAAACTATATAATGGAGTCCAGCGAAAACCGTTCTGGACCTTGTATGTATGTATAATCACTTTATTTTGGGGGCCTGGCGGTTCATTGTTTTATATTGTATTTTGTTCGTTTCTTTTATATTAATGTCTCTCTCTTTGTAGCTACGATTAATTTGCAGTCGCGAGAGATAATCGGAGAGACACAAACAGAAACCCCCATCTTGCACTGCCATTCACTCAATTAAATTCCCGACTTGCACTCGATTTGATAATTCACACTTCTTCGCTTTTGTTCGGTGGGTTCAAGAACATGTTTATTGTGGATTTGTTTTGATTTTTGTTTGTTTGTTGCCCGGTTTCTTAATGCTAATGCTTCCGATGACCTTGAACTAATTACACTTGCACCTCATTGGAATATTTTCATTTCCAATTGATAATAAATATTCCACTTATGCTGGGCTCTCCCAGCATTAATATAGAAATAACTATAGTGCAGAGCGTCTTACGCTCTCACCGCCTGGAATCTTAATCTGTTAATCGATTGCGCTCAATGGACCGAGAGTTCACTCAATTGAACGGCAGCCTCGGAGCCCCCGACCCATTGTTCCCTCATTAATCCTTGAGCTTGCTGGGGTGCTTAACGGGTTGTTTGTTTAGACGCGCCGCGCCGGTTTCGACACCCTTTGAACTTGGCATTTTAATGGGCACTCTCAAAACAAATAATTATAGTTGTAGTTACAATTAAAATGTCTAGTGATTCAGAGGGCAATCAAATGGACCAGAAACAGATGCCAAAAAGCCTTGGGAACAGTCTATAATATTGGGATTCTAAATGTGTTGTTCTCAAGCCTAGCAGAATCTCACGTTTACCTCTGAGAGTGCTTAGACCGCTCAGAGATTACAGATTACAGAACGATTTGATCAGTCTCATCCAGCTAATCGATCCGGTCGTATATATACTAATTGTAGGCGTAATCAATGATTACGAGACTTCGCGTACGTGCCGTACAATTTAATGTCTTCTATATACATCTTGATTTCTCGCTTCTGTTTGTGTTTCGTTTTGTGATTTCCGTTTTGTTTTGCTTTTCTAAACACGCGGCCACACCGTGTTCCATACCATATACTGCCGTTTCTCAACATTTTTACTTGAAAAATCAAATGAAATTGAAATTTTATCTCATTTTGGCGCACATGGAATGCAGCGTTCTCACAGCCGGCTGGACACGCACCTTATATGCAGCGTTCTCACTGCAAGCCGCCCACGCACTCACATACACGCTCGGGTCTATCGCTATCGATAACTCATTAACGGTACACACGCCGCTAAGGGTTCTTCGGCTCGGTTCTCACCGTTCGGCAAGCAGGAACTGACTGAATCGCCTAGCCGGGATGGGATGCTGATGCCGCGAATTCGAAATCTCGACAACAACTGATAGTCCAGCTGGAAGAAGAGCGAAAATGTGCGCCACACGGGCGATAACAGCGGGCGACCCCAATTGTCGCGGTGTATGTGGCTGCACGAGTGTGTGTGTGTGCTGGCAGGTCCCGCCCGCATAAATTTCACATTTATCAATGCGTGTGTGCGACTCAAAGTTCAAAAGCTGGAGCGGCCCGATCGCCAAATGTTGCGATCCCTTATCAGCCGCGATCCCAGCCGCGTGAGTCGCGTCTCACCCAGAAAAAGTAATTAAATTCGTGTTACTTATAGGCCTCCTTATCGGGGCGTCTGTCTGACTTGGCCGGAGCTTGGACCTTCAAGTTTGGTGCTCTGGGCGCGTCGCAGTATATATCCTTTTCCGTAGTGTGGAGGACCTCCGATCCCGACGAGCGTGCACTGGCATCTGCCGCAAGTCCACGGCCAAGGTTGCCAATTTAACCTACGCCGACCCAGTGATTCGCAATTCGACCAAACGAGCCATTACATTTAATGAGGGGCCAGGACAAAGGATTTCAAGTTCACGTCCAGGAGCGCGCTTTTGTATGCTACGAATGTGTGTGCGTGCGCTGTTGTCTCGTTGGCGTGCGCTCTTATCAAGATGCACCTGGCCCACCTGATAACACGGCACTCGGTCGGCTCTAATGAGCGGGCGTGTGGCACGTATGCATTAACAACTGAAAACTGCAGTTTTTAATGCGCACATTACTCTTAAATTTAAGTATTGAATTTTAAATTAAAGCGTAGAAAGTGGCGCGCCTATCGGATATCTCCAGAACATTCTGCTAAGCTAATGCCTAAAAGTATGCAGTGCAAATAAGGGGCTTATTTTATTATCAAACCAGATTGTGTCTGTCATTATAGAGATTGAAGTTTTGCATAATAGAAGAGGAACAAGTTGTAACCAACAAATCAAACGACTTTTCTATTTAATTTAACAAATATCTCATTGAATTAGATTGCTTGTACATATTGTATATAGTATGTATTTATCTGGGTAATTTTATAATCTTCGTACAAAATATGTAGCTGTTCACTAATAAACAAGACTTTTTTAAGTTTCTGTACTTTACTGTAAAAGGACAAACGAAAAATAATCAAGTATTTTTAACAATAAAAGCACTAACATTCTCTTTAATCAACAACAATCTGAATTCAAATAATAATTTAAATTTAAAATAACGGTTATAAAAAAAGAATATATTTAAAAATACCACACTTATAATATCATAATACTAAATATTTTTCAGTGAGTGGTATATTTTGAAAGTCAATGCGAACGGTCACACTGACTTGGAGATGTTCCATGTGGTAAAGTCTGTCTTTAATTTTGAAATTACTGAAAACAAATGAAAGCCTAGAGAAATGCTGCGCAAATCAAAGAAACAGCCACAAACAGTGGCCGAGAAAGTCAGCAAGCTGATCGCCCATCCAAACGAGAGCGACAGTGAGGAGGACTCGGACTTCGACGTGGCCACCGGGCCGCGCCTGGTCGATTTCGAGGAGGATGAGTACGATCTGCCGGACGCCCGCAGCACGGACTTTCGGAAGCAGAACGTTAAGCTGCTCTCGGAGCAGAGTGATCGCTACAAGGGCAAGATCAGCAGTCGAAATGAAATGGATGAGGAGGACAGCGACCAGGAGGAACTGCCCTACGAGGAGAGCGACGAAGATGTAGACTTTGAAACCTTTAATCAAAAGTTAAGCGCAGCAAAGGCCAAGAGTGAACAGGAGTCCAGTGAGGAAGATGACGAAGATGAGGAAGTGGCTGAGGATTCCTTCAATCCAAACATAGCTGGGTCTGATGATGACAGCGAAGGGGAGGATGATGACGATGAGGACGATGACGATGAGGAAGACGACGAAGAAGACACTGACGATGACGATGAGGAAGAGGATGCAGAAGAGGATACCATTAAACCCTCGGATATTATGTCCAAAACAAACCATCAAGCTGAAATCCAAAAGGGACTCTGCGTTCAAAACCAACTACGCATTTGGGAGCGTCTTCTGGAACTAAGGATCAACACTCAAAAGTTCACCAGCAAGGCCAACCAATTGCCCGGTCCGGACACATTGCAGCAACTTGGCTCGGAGAACGAAGAGCTTCAATCAGTGTTGATCGAGGCCCAGGAGCGCTCCTCGAAGCTCTTGCAGCAACTGTTAGCCCTCCAGAGTGCTCTCCATCAACAGAACTCCGAGATGCGGAAGTCCGTAAAGCGGAAGCATCCTTCAGAGGAGGTGGGGCCACCGAGCAAACGCTTTGGAGGCTGCCTGCAGAACAACTTTCAGCAAATTACCAGCTATCGCAACGAAGTCCTGCTCAAGTGGGACGATCGCACCAAACTACTGACCCCCGGAGCGGGTGTAAAGCGCAAGTCTGTGCAGGAGGACTACGACATCATCAAGAAGATTGATAGCGCCCTGGCCAATCGGCAAATTCTTGTGGAGAAGTCTCAAACTGTGAAGAGTAATCAGCCGGAGCAGCAGCAAAAGGAAAGCGAATCTCCGAAGCGACTGCTGACTCACATATACGACGACAGCGACTTCTACCATCAGCAGCTGCGGGAGCTCATAGAGTACAAGGCCAGCACCTCGTCCAACATGAGCGAGATCACCAAGCAATTCGTGGAGCTGCAAAAGCTCCGCCAGAAGATGAAAAAGAAGGTGGACACCAGGGCCAGCAAGGGGCGTAAATTACGGTGAGCGAACGTCTCTTATTTATAGAATGCAGCTTTCTCACATTCCATTTATTTTCGATCAGCTATGTGGTGCATAACAAGCTCATCAACTTTATGGCGCCCAATGAAGTTAGCGATTGGACTGAGGGCTCCAAAACCGAGTTATACAAATCGTTGTTTGTCTAGAAAATATCTAAATATAAATATAGAATATTATATGATTCGATTATTAATAAAATCTGTAAAGTTTTTAGAAAATTCCACATTGGAAATCTGACATATAGCCATTTCTTTTTTCATAAACTTGACCCACTTTCCACAATCTCCAAAATGTTGAATAAAAAAGATAATAACCAGTGACAGTTGACTTTAATTTATTTAATATATTTATTTATGTATATTTTCATTTTCTGTTCGTTTACTTTTAACTGCTAAATTTGTATGTTCAACATTTCATTTTCGTTATTAATTCTTATTTGTTTCTCAACTGGGTAATTTATGCAGCGAGTGCATAACAATATGGCTTGAATATAACCGCAAACGTTTGTAATTACCACTGCATAACCGTTCGTTTAGTGGGTGTGTCTGGAGTCGGTGTAGTGGAGGAGGAGGTTGTGTATTTTGTAGTTCGTATTATTTGCTTCTGTCTAGTAGCGTTTTTAATTCGATTCAATACATATCATTGTAGGTATGTATACATATATTTTAATTGTAATAATTCTTTTAAGTTATATTACTCTAGTATTTCACGGATGCACATACTTGACTTGTTTGTTCTTTCTTTTTTGTTTTTAATAATTTACTTTGCTAGAGTCGTGATTTGCTTGGACTTTGTTCGTTCCCTTTATAAAATGTTCTTTATTTTATCAATGTATTCCTTATGGTTCTTGTTAGTGTGTTCGCCGTCTAAGTCATCGTTAGTTATGCATACTATAATTTGATGTATTTAAAAGTATTATGTATAATGCTAGTAAATCAGTGCATAACTGCCATAAGGGAACTGGGATGCTTGTGATGGAGTTTGAATGTGAGTATTAATCGAATGGGGCAATACAGGTCGAGAAGTACAATTACATTAAATAAACATTTAATCTTTACACCTAAGATTTAGGGAACTCAAAGGATTCCACCGTCTAAAAATACTATATAAAAAGATCGAGCACATTTACAAAATAATTTGCTTGTCGATTGTTCGATAGAAATGCTTGCATTTTTCTTTGGGAAATCATGTCGAGGGAGTATTCATTGTCAAGCTCTCATTAAAAATTAATTAACAATCAGCTGAAAGTGTATATAGAGCACATAATATCATTACATTCATATACTGGAGATAAATGTATATTGCACTTGAATGCGCACACGAAAATCAATCGATTAGGACCGCATAAATGGCCACATGAACGCGGCGAAAATACTGGGCATGGGTTTATTCTAATTTCGATTCGAAGTTACCAAAAGACGATACAACACACAAATGAGTAATAAAATGAGTAAGGTTTAGGCTTTGGGGGAATTGAGGGGGTGCGTGGGCTTTCGCCTAGCCCTGTCATTGTATACAAACTACCAATATAAAGATTACAAAAACGCCGCTTACTAATTTCGATCTTTCTCTCTTATCCATCCATTGTTCTGTCGGATTTTCTCTAATTGTTAATGGAATTCTTCAGCAACAGGGGCAGCCCAGTTTTGGTTTTTGATTTGGAGACGAGTATGGTGGCAGTTTTTGCCCCACCCGAGCCGGCTGCAGCAGCAGCCGCTTCAGCGGAGGCGGAGTTGCGCCTGGGAGTTGCCTGCCGCTGATGCAGCTCCTGGAGCAGGGCCGAGTGCTTGTCCAGTGCCTTCAGTTGGGCCGTGTTCTGGGTCTCGTAAAGCGACGACTGAAGTTGGCTTTGGATCGATGTGACGTTGGAGAGCGTACTCTCAGCCTCGGCCATTGGAAAGTTGCTTAAATAACGTTTACTAGTCGTGGTTCCTGTTGATGTCGATGTCGTTGTAGTGTTTGTCATTGTAGTCTGTTCCTGGGCTGAAACCTGTAAGAGAAAGCTGGTTAAAGTCTAATAATCGGCGGTACTACAGAAATCACAAGAGTTTCGAAATCACTTTAAAAGGTGTTTTAAACTATGATACTTAATGTTACACACTTTATAGCATACTTTATATACCTTCTTAAGAGATTTCAAAACCCTAGAGACTTCTGGGGCACCCCCGAATGTAATGCAATTTAGAATAAACCTTTCGTTTAACCGCAATCTCTGTGTCTCAAGTGCACTTGGCTGGATGAATAACATTTTCCATATCCTTCTGCACAGCATATAGCTCCGATAGCTGCTTGGCGAACACCACGTTTAACTCGCTCAGCTTGGCCAACTAGAAATATAGAACGTAATATGATTTTACAATCAAATTTCAGCCTGAGATCTCACACATTTAATCTATTTACAAACTATTTCATAAATTAAGAATTAAATTATATTGGTGGTAAAAACGGATAATGTACGCTCATTAAAGGCTTAACTTACAGTCTGGTCATTACACTTCTCGCGTAGGCTTATGTTTGCCGATTTAAGCTCTAATTCCTGCTGCAACAGTTCCGTTTGCAGTTGTTCCGTTCGTGCCTTCAGCGTGGCGACCTCCCGACGCAACTCGTCTTCCGTGGCGCCACCGGCTCCGGACGCAGCACCCCCACCGCCACCGCCCACTCTTAGTAGCTCCATATCCCGCTTGAGCCGAATGTTTTCCTCCTTGTAGGTGTGCAGTTGGCGCTTCCACTCGTCCACATTGGCCGTAGATTCCTTAAAAAAATAACAGATTCGATAAAACCACAGGGATCAAAGATTTAATCGGAAGAAATTGCCCGCCTTGGGCCGTGTCACTTACCTGCAGAGCGCTGGTCAGGCGTATATTATTGTTCTTCAAGGTGGCCAGTTCGATTTCCCACTTCTTGGCATTGGCGCAGCTGAAGCGAAACCAAAGAGTCTAAATCAAGATCCAAGGACTAACGATAGAACACTCACCTCTGCGCCAGAGCCATTTTCAGGCGCTCGTTCTCGTACTTGAGTTGCTGCTCGGCGGTGGCTCCCGCTCCCGGACCCGTGTGCATGCCAACAATGCTACCTCCCGATGAGATGGTCACGCCGCCGCCACCTCCACCAGTTCCTCCAGAGGTGGGCTGTGGCGAGGGCGTGGCCGACCCGATATCCGGCTTGCCATCGTTGGTATTCAGGAGCTTATGTGAGGGACTGTCCGGATTGGCGTTCTGGGTGTTTGTATTGCTCATGTTAGGCGGCTCCACGGTGTGCGGATCGATGGCCGTGTTGTCGTTTTGCATGGCACCCACGGCTCTCCCGGAAATCGGCGACGTGTTGGCCGAGGTCGTGGGCGTAACGGCGTTAGAGCCGTTGGCCGACTTCGATGCATTCTTGGTGGCCTCCTTGACCTCCTGGAACTTTTCAACGAACTGCGGGCAAAGAGAAAAATAAAGATGGTATGGTTAGTGGATGACTGTGGCCATGGCGGGGCCATGCTGCATCTTACCTTAGTCAGCTCCGCCTCGGAGGCGAATCCCAGGCCGTACACCGTGTTCGCCCGCACATCGCTCCACTGGCCGAACTTCTGGGAGGTCTGTGTGAACGTCATGTTGGGCGTGATCGTTGAGTTGATCACCGCCTTGGTGCCCTCGACGCTGATGATGCGGTACAAATTCCGCGAGCTGTCGTAGAAGAAGCTCACATTGACGGCCTTCATGCTGGCCGTGATCCAGGTGCGCTTTGTCTTCGGATCGATGTGGAAGACGTGCGCCTGGCAGGTGAAAATCGGTTGTTCGCTGTAGTCCATAAAGGGAAAAGAACATCACGGGTTTAATAACGCTTAATTAAAAATTCCATTTCGTTGCGGTAGTTAAAAGCTTTGCTTGGCGAGCCTTTTGGGAGCCCGTTGGTGTGGGTGTGAGTATGTGTGTTTATCTATTACCCATCCGCCGACATTGTCCGCTTTGCTGTGATGTCTTCCTGTTATCGTTAGCGACTGGCGACAGCCGACTAAATTGTATTATGTGCTTAAGCCTTTTCGACAGCCTTGCTTTTGATTTTTGCCATTTGTTTCTCGTCTCAAGCGCAAAACGCACACACACCCGCACACCTACACACACATAATTAGCCTGCCCACGCGTGTGTTCCAGGTGTGCCCATGCGGGTGTGTGTGTGTACATATTTACGCCGCCCGCTACACACAGAACACCAGCAACAACAACAACGACAACAGGACAACAACAACATACAGAGATGACAGCTTGTACGGCGTCGATTTTTCCCACACGATAATAAAATAGTTTTACAGAAGTTTCACACCGCCCGCTGGCCTTACCCCATATTATTCGTTGGCTTCAGCGCTTTGGTGTGTGTTATGGCAACGGGTTAACCTTATTCTAGGTGTTTATACTGATAATTTTGCCCGATTAAAAAAAATAAAACACAAACGCCTGCGGTCTGATATTAGAGATGAGAAAAATATTTCAAAATATCAATATATCGATAATTTCTACTAAAATTTTTATTTATTTATATCGGGATATCTTATGCTCACAAATATAAATATTTGGATATTTGAATTTGGTTACCCTCAGTTCCCTTTCTTCTCTTCTGCATGTTCCAACGCTGCATTTTCGGTAAAAAGTTTAATTTTATGGATAAGGTTAAGGCTGTAACCTCGATATATCGATATTAAATATCGATGCTTTCCAGCTCTGGTTCAGCCATGTTTTTTTTTTAAATGTCAGTGTGACCACGATCTGGATTAGAAAAAATACATTGCACTCGAGGTCTTTCACCTATGAAAAAAATGTCATTTAATTTCGTAAATACATAATTAATTAATTATTTCGTAAATAAGCAATTAAATCGAGTAAAATAAAGTACCCAACTGTTAAGAATTGAATTTACTAAAGTTTTATTTTGAGTTTGGGCAATTTTAAGATGTGCAAGTGGCACATAGTTGAGCTTACTCTTAGGTTTCACAATTTGTAGCACACTTATCGGGGCATTTGTTTGGCATTAAAAGAAACGAGGAATCTTTTAGGCAGAAGCGATGGGCCAAAGCTGAACGAGAAAATCTAGTGCAGGTTTTAAGGCGATTCGGAATATAAGCGGTATTTTGCTGACATTCCATTTTTGCCAAATTATGCTCTCCAGATCACCTCAAGTATGCGGATATTTGGGTCCTTAAATCGGCATTTTTATATCCTAATTTTTGGTCAAACCATTTTTAAGGCAATATTTTATTATTACATATACATATACATAAATAATGCTCTTCAGAAGACATCATATGCGGATTTTTGGGTCCTAAAAAAAATAAAAATAACCATAACTTGGCCAAAACAGCCTTAATTTCAAATCGGAAAGCTTTTCTTTGTTAGATTTTATTTGAATAATTAATCTGCATACCGACTTTAAGAATAAACAGAAATAAAATTTTATTCAATTTTTGAAAATTTTAATGATGTAACCCCTTATCATTTTTTCAAAAATCGAGCAAAATTTTTTTTCTTTGTTTTTCCCATATTTAATTTCTAAATAATTAAGAATTTAACGGCGCATCGGACAATATACGGCATTTGTCTGTCATTCTATTTTTGGGCAATTTATGCTCTTCAGAAGACATCAAATGCGGATTTTTGGGTCCTTAAATCGGCATTTTTATATCCTAATTTTTGATCAAATCATTTTTAAGGCAATATTTTATTATTAAATAACTAAGATTTTAGCGGCGATTCGGAATATGAATGGCATTTGGCTGTCATTCCATTTTTGGCCAAGTTATGCTCTTCAGAAGACATCAAATGCGGATTTTTGGGTCCTAAAATCGGCATTTTTATATC